>JPJV01000498.1:0-35448 GCA_000750745.1 Pseudogymnoascus sp. VKM F-4281 (FW-2241)
CTCCCATTCGCTGGTCGGTTGGCGCTAGGAAAGCGGGGCCCCTGCGGGAGCTGACGGGGGACAGGGGTAAGTGGGGTGGGTATTTTTAGTCTGCCGGGATGGGGGTGTGTGATGCAGGAGTGTGAGGTTTGAGATGGGGATTGGGACTGGGGAGAAGCGGTGAAACGGGGGGGGGAGTTTCAGGGAGTTTATTTTTGGTGTTTCAATGGGGTGTTTCTGTTTCGGGTTGCGGTTTCGGGGATGGGGAGGTGGTGGTGGGTTGGAGGGGTATGGTATTGTTGTTGCTTGGTGTAAGATAGATGGGCGAGAAGAGAAAAACGACCAACGGGGTCCCTGACCAAAACGAGATGGATTCACGGGATATCCGTCGCAATGGGGAAGGGCCGGGCGGGGCACGTCCATGGACCACTCCGTCACGTTGTTGGATCTCTTGCTTGGGATGGAAGTCCGAGACACAACGGGTAGTACGGGACACGTGATTGCGTTGTCTGGAATCACAGCTCGATTATCACCAACACACGGTCGCTATGTGCACATTAACGAGTTGGTCACATTGATAATTCCTGGTTTTATCAAGCCACTCTACCCTCAGGCAACGTCGTAGCCGGAGAACCCTCCAGATCGAGGTCGTCGCCTTCCCCACCGACTTCCTCCAAGTTAAACCTCCAACCTAAACGTCGCAACCTCAAACGGCCTCAGTGTAATCCTAACCCCCCTATCTTCAACAGCAACTTCCTCCCCTTCATCCTCAAGCACGTTCGTCTTCCACGCCTTCTTCACTTTAAACCCCGTTTCAATAACCCCCTTGCTCGTCCCGCCCAAACTATCAAAAATGCGCAGCACCACACTCCTTCCCTTCCTCTTAGGCAGCTCCCCACGACTCACATCCTCATCATCCTCCCCCCTCTTAACCGTATCAAGCACCAGACTCGGGTCACCCTTGAGCTTGATGTCAAGCACATTCAACGCCTCCACCGCCCCCGGCGGCGCACGAAGAATTCGCATGGGGCTGTTGAACGCATAGCCTGCCCTAATAGTCTCGCTCCCCAGCTCCCCCTCATGCGGTAGCAACGCCCACCTGATATGATGTCTCCCCATATCCGCATGTGCATCCGGCGCCTTGGGCGCTCGCAGAAGACTAAGCCTCATCACATTCCCGCAAGTCGCGAATCCGTATTTCGACTCATTGAGCACAGACACGCCGTAGCCGTGCTCGCTCAGATCCGCCCATTTGTGGCAGCAGACCTCGAACTTAGCCATGTCCCAGGTGGTGTTGTAGTGGGTGGGGCGGCGCACTATGCCGAATGCCGTTTCGTACGAGGCTTCGGTGTTGCGGATGTCGACGGGGAATTCGACTTTGAGGAAGCGCATGGTTTCGCGCCACTCAACTTCGGCGTCGACCTCGACCTGAGAGGGTTGGTTAGAGAGGGAAGCGGTGAGGCTGATGGTTGTCTTGATCCAGGAGACGTCGCTGATGCGGGTTTCGCTCTGCACGCTGACGCGGTGGGGAGTGTTCTCAATGATGCGAGTGCTAGATGGATTGAGCTCCTTGCGCGACTCGAGGTGGTAGACTTCGACATCCCAGGCTTGCCAGTAGAGTGGCTTGTCGTCGAAAATCACTAGCTGGTTAGCGCGACCGTCTTTGGGGATGACTTCGCGTCCGGCTTTGAGGTCATAGAGAGACGTGATGTGGCCACCTTTGACCTGGACTCTGAGCTGGTCGTTTTCGAGGACAAAGACGTCCTTGATGACCTCGCGGACAGTGACGGCTGGCTTCTCAGCAATCTTGAATGGCTTGACAGTGATAGCAGTTCCGCTTCCACAGGCTATGCCGACCGTGGTTGGTGAGATATTCACAATCTCTTTGCGGTGCCATGGAAGGGTATTCACAGCAACCAGACCATCACTAATCCCAGCAGCTCCGGCATCCTCGAGTCCAAGTGCTTTATGGGCCTCTTTTATAAGTCTATAGCCAGTCTTGAAAACCTTTTCGTAAAGCTGCGAGTTTTGTTAGAGTAATACAAGTAATGGGGTGATGGGTCTTACTTCATCCGAGTCGTCGTAGCACATCTCTATCGAACTTCCAGGCAGGCAGTCATGAAACTGACAAAGTAACGTAGCCTCCCACATATCATCGATATCCTCTTTGGGATACTTGCACTTCGAGTCCTTGAGGGTCGCAGCAGTAGCCAAATACTCAATATCGTGAAGCAGGAACTCAGCCCTCCGATTATTGCGCTTGTTATTGGCCTGGGTGGTATATGTCCCACGGTGAAGCTCGAAGTACAGCTCACCATACCAAGTGACAAGATCTAAGCCCTTCCCAATTCGGTTTTCGAGTCGGTCATAGAAATCTTCAACAGATTGGCCCATGTGAACTCTAGGCAATGCGCCTACTTTATCACTCAAACCTCTGCAACGTCTCAGCTTCTCCAAATGCTCCCATGTAGGGCCGCCGCCGCCGTCGCCCTTCCCAAAGACCAAGAGCGAAGTCGCATCCTGATCCATTGACTTATGCTGGGTTATACTTCTACGAAGATCGCCAAAATTGGCTTCCGCAGTATACGTCTCGGACGGACACATGTGACAGATGACCTGGCTTCCATCAAGAGACACCCAATTGAACGTAGTGTGAGGAAATTTGTTGATATTGTTCCAGCTCAACTTCTGAGTGAAGAAGCGCTTCATACCCGATTGCCTGCATAGCTGCGGCAGTTGGGCAGAGTAGCCGAAGGTATCTGGAAGCCAGAACGTCTTGCATCGCTCCCCAAAATTGCTCTCGAAAAATCGTTGGCCGTAAAGAAACTGTCGAGCAAGGGATTCTCCACTTGGCATATTTGTGTCATGTTCCACCCAGCTTCCTCCAACCGTCTGAAAGTTGCCCTTCTTAATATGCTCCTTGACTCTGTCAAAGACGTATGGGTAGTACTCCTTCAGCCATTTGAACTGTTGAGCTTGAGAGCACGTGAATCGGTGCTCTGGGTAGGTGTCCAGGAGATTGCATTGACTTGTCCAACTTCTAGCAACCTTTCTTTTCGTTTCGGCCCACGGCCAAAGCCAGCATGTATCGATGTGGCAGTTGCCAATTCCATATACAAGGGGTTCGGTGTCGGTCTCGTAGACCTTTGCAGAATCCACGTTCTCACCCAAGTATTCTTGAGCAATCTTCCTGCCTTTTATAATCGAGTCCTGGTTGCCAGCCTCGAAGGCGTCTATTATTGACGTTGCAATCTGAAGGGCTTTGTGCTGCTCCCAGGAGTTCTCTGGAAACTCTTTAGCTGCGTCTCCAATAACCCAAAAATCCAGGCGTAATGCCCTCGCCTGGACGTTGACGGCAACAATATCCGCCTTGCCCAATCTAAAATACCTATTCGGGTCGGGCGGCTGGATGGAGTCTCCACCAGGAGCATTGCCGAACATGCCATTACAGGCCATCTCGACGTATACGATATGTTCTTTCCCATCTCTGAAGGAATCAGGAATGATCCACTCTACTCTTTCACCTCCACCTGTTAAGCCTTGCAGCGGATTGCCATCCTCAGACCACACGAGCGCCTCATTATTACCATCCCAGTGCAGCTCAAGAAGCTCCTTTTTCAGTAGCTCTTTAGGGATTGTGAGAGCAACTTTAAACCAATGGGTTGACCATGACGGTCCAAAAGACTCTCCCACCTTGGTGGGCTTAAAGTCGTGGGAAACGGCATCTTTGAAAGTCGGCCGAGCGAGGTCTGGCACATTGTAGACTGAGAGTTTAACGTGCGGTTCCCCAGATACCACCGCCTCATTCAGCATACTATCAAATGCATAGTCAGTGGCAGTTCTGCTATTAAATTTACTAGCATTGAAGCAACTCACGATCGTAAGTTTTGGCTCTCATATTGGCCGCCAGCCGTAAACGAAGCAATGCGCTCCTTATAAATCCGCGAGATCTGCTGTCCGACCGGTTTCGCAGACAGTTGAGGATACCCGCTCTCCGCCTTCTCAGCAGGATGTCCGCCCATGGTTGTGTCTTTGAGTGCAGAAGCGGTTCTCTCGAGGTTCTCTGGCATATTCGTGCTGTGGAGTGAGCCTCGCTGGTTAGCAACGGAGCTACCAAGGTCACAGCAGGGATGACGTGCGGGGCGGAGACCAAGTGGGAAGACGATAGGGAATAAGAATCTGGGGTAATCACTCACGAAGATATTATGGTATTTGATTTTGGATTTGGAGATTTAAATAATAACAGAGAAGGACTATGGAATGTGATATGAAGAGTGGTAGGAGATGTTTGCGACAGCTGTGAGATAAACCGTTGAGCTTCGTGTCTTACCCCTCATTGCCTTCCTGATCAAGTCAGGTCAGGTACGATGCTCAGTTTACTAAAGTTACTCGAGGCATGATCTGTCTGTCTCGGTCCTGCTGAATCGTCCAATGAGACAATTAGCACATGACTTTTGATTATTAAGGAAGCTAGTAGTAAGTTGTGGTTTGTTATTGTCTTATGACGATTGCAGAATGTATCTGTCTCATAAATTTCCTATTTCAGAAGTGCTCGTACTCTAAGCCCATGTATGTATCATGTCATGTCATGTGACTATTGATATGCTGATATGCTGTTAGGAAGAAGACCTGAGACTTAAGGCTTGATGTTTTTGTCTCAAGTCTGACAGACGTGACACAAACATCAGACAGACTCGACAACTCTCCACTCTCCACTCTGCCACTCTCCCAATAAGAAACAGACAAGCAATGCGGAAATAGTTTTTCCATTCCTATTTTCAGTGTCACTGGATCGGTCGATTGAAGACGACTATCTATCCCTGATACAGTAAGTAAGATATGCTGTCGTCGGCCAAATACGTGTGCGAGTGATGGTTCATCAAAATCAGAACCTTCGGACCCCTACAGAATCTTCCTTGATCCTCTTCGGCATCCACAGTCCAACAGCGCTGACGATCACTAGTGTTCTGATGGTTGCTTCCTTTTTCGCCATCTTGGGATTAGGGGATTAGCCGTAATTGCGCACTGTTGCTAATATCCTACATCTCCAGGGGTAAATATGATCTCCACTGCCTTATTGGCTCAGGCATCCAATAAGACCCGTCAAAGACGGAATGTGCGGCGCGATAGCTCGTGTCCACTATCATCCACCATCATCCACATCCCATCCTTAGCCATCCACTCGCTGTCCCCTCGCTCTTCTGCTGTTGTCGCTGCTGCGCCGCCGATGCGCCTCGCATACAGCTTTCAGCCGGTGCGCCCTTGATTGGATGCGTCGAGGCCCTAGACGAGGTGACAAACAGAGACACCGACGCATGGAGCCATGCATGGATGCGTTCGCTGCGCACTCTTGCCCCTCCGCGCCACCTCGTGGCACTCAAACACTGCGTCGCGGGCGCTCGATCATGGTCCCCTCAAGTGTCAGCGGTGAGGCCGCTGAACAACCAAACAGACGCGCCTATCCCCATGTCACACCTCAATCAATGCATGGTCGCCGGCATACAAAGTAAGGGGTTGATATTTGCCGTTGCTTGATCACTTGACGATTCGCCTTATCCAGCAGCGAAGGTACAGTTGGGTACTCGGGTAGGTGTGATGGGTGAGAGACTTTGCCGTCTTGTCCGCCCTAGGGTGGGCATGACGGTTTATTTTGGGATACCCCAGTCCGACCCTTCAATATGATCGCTAATTTGACCCTATGTGTATCCACCTGTTACTGTAGTAGTCCACTAATATGGGCTATTCTGTGGGCTTCACATCCAATTTCCAACAAGTCGTCAGGTAAGAGGATCCTTGCGGGGGCTGACACTGCCGCCTGGCCTCTGGCTTTAGTCCATCTGCCATATCTCCGCTCTCAGTTCTTTTAACCTTTAACTTTCCACACTTCATCTTTAATTTTTTCATCATCGTCGCTCATTCAGTATCCTCGGATACCAGTCACTCTTTACACCGATCGACGTCGCGTTCAATTCTTAAATATGCAGTACTCATTCACCAAGGCCTGCCTTTTGGCACTGGCCACCACCACCAGCGTCCTCGCTCAAATCCCCGGCTTCAATGTCCTCACCGCACCAGCCAAAAATGAGGTTGTCGAGGCCGGCTCGAAATTCCACATCGAATGGACCTCCACTGACCCTGCTGCGCCCATCTCCCTCATCCTGATGCAAGGCGTGGACGCCGGCCATCTCCAGCTCGCCAGCGGATTCATCGCCCGTAAGAACCCCCCACTCGGCTCCTGCGGCGCAGCAAAACTAACAGCCCCCAGAATCTATCGACAGCGCAGTAGGCCACTACGAATGGTCCGTCCCGGCCGATGCCACCTTCGCCGCCTACGGCATTAAGCTCCAGCTTGACTCCGACACCACACAATTCCAATACTCTAACCCCTTCACCATCTCCGGTGGTGACGATGAGGGCGATGACGATGAGGACTCGGGGCCATCCCAAACCGCTGGGCCGACCTCCTCGCAGTCAACCATAACCATCAGTGTCTCCCAAATCTCGACCCCGGAGCCTACCACTTCCTCCACCTCCACAAAGGCCTCGTCCACCTCGGCTAAGCCCGAGCCCACCACCACATCGGAAGAGCCCAGCTCGACTTCGGCTGTGGAGTCGACGACCGCTGCGCCGAGCACCACTGAGGAGCCCTCCACCACCCTCGAGACTAGCATCGCGCCACCTACCTCGTCCGAGGCTCCCACAAGCCCACCATCTGCTACCCCGTCCGTCGGCGCTGCGCCCCGCAACGCCGTTGTCGGCGGCGGCCTTTTCGGCGCAATGGCTGTGATGTTTGCGCTTTTGTAAGCGCGCATTGTGGAGATGTTGTGATTGCGATGGATTCGCGCGGTGAAGGTGAGGAGGAAGGATGTGAGCGATATCTTATGGAAAATGTTGTTATGTGCCAGGAAGACTGGGGGTCTCTTTGATATACCGTGTAACGTATGCGTACGCGTGTACTTACTTTGCTTGCTTTCAGCGAGGGGTCTATCCCTGTTTATCTAATACTGTGCTCTGCTTTGTCTGTCTTGTCTGTTGATGTGTCTGTTGAGTTAGTGGCATCTGCGTGTAACAGAATTTACCTTCACAACTCTCGAATCGCAAACATGATCGCTGTACAAGCGTCACCCCCCTCCCCAGCCATGAGTATCACACTCACACAACTATCTCACACAGTCAGCCTCTAAGCGTTGCGTCGCCCGCCCTATATGCACTGAGAATGAACCCAGACCAGCTGGAACATATAATTTTCCACCACCCCCATTTTCTCCATACCAACGCCTACCCATACTAGCAGATACTCTCTCTGACTGGTTTAAATCTGTGGCTATCGCCCAGGGAACGCATTTGCCGGCGGCTGTAATGACCTGCAAACCCTGTGCAGCTGAGATGACTTTTAAGACTGTCAGGCGCGAAATGCCAGTTTAATCATCTGCCCCGTCGGGATTGGCTTGTACGCTGTGATTGTGCTGGTATTGGGATGGGACGGCGGGAGGTGGGTTAATATGTGGACTAATGCGCGGTTACTTCGCTATATCAACGGCTGGTGGGTAAGTTGTGGAGGCAGAATTGGAAAGCCCAGCATTGGCTATACCGTTGTCGAGGAGGGGCTTCTCTTGAGTTTATAGTTCCCATTCTCGAGTACCATGGGGACATGTGGGGTTTGACTTCAAGTATATAGCTTGTCGATTAACCAGTCCAATATCTATCAATTTATATTTCCGCTATAATAAGTATTTCGACGAGTTCGATCGACTTTATAAGACCGTCATCCCGTATCTAATCGCCCAAAAAATCGCAAACTTGATGTCTCAACTACCCCAAGCCCCACCCCCACCATCCCGTCCCCATCCGCGAAACCCCTCTCTTCGTATCCATCATCTATCATTTTATTTTTCCCATTCCCGTCCAATCCCTCCGCGCCAGCATCGACAAAAAAAACCATGCATAAAATACCAGACACAGACCACAAACCGATCAACAGCTCCATATTAGGCTGCTGCATCCCTACAGAGCGCGAGTAAGATAGAGCTGCAGAACAAGGCCCCCCCACACCCGCCAATTGGCGCCCTCATCCCTTGCTATGCTGCTGCAGTCAATAACTGCAGCACACGCAGCAGCCACCACTCTCGTCCCCCAAAGCAACCATCACACCACCGCCCCACGCTCATGAGAGGTGCCACGCTCCCTGTGCGCGGCGACGACGCAGCTATCCGCTCCATGCCCACAGCGTGTCCGTCCACATGCTTGCTCAGCTCTCCCACCCTCCTCGCCCTTTCCATATACATACATAGTAAGTCATCTATCTATGCTATATGCTATCTACGCTTGCTATATTTGCGGAAACTTCCGCCTGCTCGCGAATCCCAGCGACATGATGGTACCAGCCTGATATCGTAGCTCGTCTGCGATACGTCACCAACGAACGCTTCCAAGGTCGCTTCCACGAACGGCTCCCACCGCATGACCCGCAGCCGCCAGCGGGTCCTCTAAGCCTTACCCATACCCTCTCATCACCCGGTTCCAGCATCCTTCGCTGCCGCTGAGTGGCTGGCAGTCCGAGTGATAGAGCCGCAGCTGCAGCCTGGGGCCTCATCGGGTGCCCGCCTGCCTTGCGTGCTGAGCGCGGGGACGTCCAGCCTTTCTACCCAGCGCTGCCTGCCTATCCATCCTTCAGATTATCATTTACCTGCCCGTCTTGTCCTGTCATCTACGGTGATTTAGTGAGGCGGAGATAGACGATCGGGATTCTCGGACGGTTTTTGGATCCAGCCAGATAATTCGGGCGACGGGACGGGTTGCGAGGATGTCGAGCCCGAAATCTCTCCGGCCTGAGTCGTCGGCTGCCGCTCAGCGCGGCGGCAAGGAACACACTTTGGCTGATACGATGAGGGAGCCGAGCGTGGTGGTGCCGGCGGTGGTGGTGCTGGATGAAGCGCATGAGGAGGTGCCGAGGAAGGTGTTCGTGAGTGCAAAGAAGGACCTGTGGCTTTCGACTGTGGATGGGTGAGTTCTTTCTTATTTTTTATACTTGATCTTCGCCTTTTTACTGTTGGTAATGAGATGGGAGAGTGGGGGACGTGGGGGTTTAGGGGTCGACAGGAGAATGAAGGGTCTGGGTGGTGTGATTTTTTTCGTTGGGTTTGTTACTATATTTTGATAAATTTATTGTGGAGTTGTTTTAACAATATGTTATCTCTTAGGCGTCACCAGTCGCCGATCATACCAGTCAGGTGCGGACATGAAGCGGAGACGTTTTACGTGCATAGGGATATTCTCACGAAGTCGGAGTTCTTCAAAAATGCGCTTGATGGGCGGTTCAGGGAGGCAGATGAGCAAGCAGTAGACCTTCCGGAGGAGGACCCAGCCTTGTTCAGCTTTGTGGTGGCATATCTTTATGAAGGGAAATTTTCACCTATCAAACCTGCAGCGGATGCATTAGGTGAGTTTTCACTGCCGAGAGGGTTGTTAACATGCTGATTATGGGTTCTAGTTGTAGAGCTTCCAAAGGGAAAGGGCAAGGAGGGAGAAGAAGAGAACGAGGACTCTGAAGTTGACAGCGGCAGCGAAATTGGTAACAGCAGCAGTGACGACTCGTAAGGCCAACCGACCAAACCCCCCTACATCACTAACAAACTTCAAAGGATGAGAAGCGAACGCCGCTTCCAAGCGCGGCAGCGCCGCCAACAGCGCCACTTCGACCGCCTCAACCGCAAGGAATTCGGCCGCCATCGCCTCGGCTGCAACTGCCCAACGTGCTTCAATAACAACCAACGCCCTCCCTGCTGGAACTGCGGTGTGCAATTCAACCGCCCCCAGCCCCCCCGTCGCGCCTACGGAGGATACGTGCCACCCGGCGGCTGGGGTATGGTTCCCCCTCCTCCGCCTATGGGTGTCCCCCCCCCGCATCCCAACGCCATAATGCACCGTCGCGGTCCCCAACGACCCCGCGGAGGAGTCCAGCGAAGGCCTTCTAGGGACAGGGAAATCGCGGATCCGGCGGCGGAGCCGAGGATGGATGGAGAGGATATGCGGACCTGGCTGATGGCGTACGAGCTCAGCGTTGACGTGTATATCTGCGCCGAGCGGTACTGTCTCGACGACTTTAAAACGTGCATACGGCTGTGCATCATTGATTACCTCGAGACGGCGGGGATGGATGCTGCACAGCCGCTTCTGCTGGAGTGCTGCCGGAAGCTACATGCGGGGCTGAGCGCTAATGATGTACTGCTGAAGATGGTGTTTGCGCGCGTGGGATTTTTGCTGGCGCGCTTGTGGAAGAATTATGGGGAGGAGACGCATCTGTTTTGGATCGAGAATGCGGAGGTGGGGGGGCTGATTATGAAGGAGACGATGGAGAGGAGGGAGATGGATGCTGGTGATGATTTGCCGGCTATGAGCCGCCTGTTTCAGGTTGGGAGGGAGCCAATTACTATACACCGGTGATGACAGGATGGTCAGACTGCAGGCGGTTTATGAGCATTGAATGAGGCGGCGAGTGGGAGAGACTGATGATCCATAACGACGTACCACGAACAACGGGCATACCTTTGGGTTTCTAGCGAAAAGATGTGACGACCAGCTTTCTTGTGTTTGCCATCTACAGTGTGCATTGGTGCATTAGCGTTCTCATTGTAGTTTGTAAGGTAGGGTTGTTTACTCTCATTGTAGCTAGAAACTGTTATTTTGTGTGTTTTTATAACTTTAGTATAATTATTATCAATGAAAACTATTTAGCTGACGCCCCTAGTCAATCGCAATAAAATGACTGCATATAACTATGCATAATATAATCGGATCATACATATATACATATGATTACTGTCTAAATATCTAGATCGGACTTCCATTCTCAAATGTAGGAGGGGAATTCAACTGATAGATTGCTTGGTTGTGGGAGCTTGAGCTCTCACCGCCTTGCCACTACGAGCTATTACTAGGGCAGTATCGCGACTGGCCGGACCCCGATTGACAACCCCCCCGTCCTTGAATACAGTTTGTCTCTAAGATGATCTGATGCTCCCTATAGCTGTTTGCAATGGAACAGCCATCTTCAAGCTCAAAGGTTACTGGTAAGCAAACCAAAACTCCTGCGCGTATTACATCGCTAACTCCACCGGGTAGTTGAGTACTTTGACCCCTACAATGTCTACGAGCTTCTGTCGCCTGGCCTCCTGGCTCGACTTCCCTTACGAACACTACATTGGGAATCGCACGCAGGCCCGCTGAGATCAATCCGCTCTCTCCACGTCGATCTTGTCCCAGCCGCCGCTGCGCGCCCCCCGTCCTCAGCCAGCAGCCCTGAGCTCTCGCGCGTCAAATCTCACGACTCCACCACCAGCGGCGATGATGGCTTCCGCACGCAACCCCTCGGAAAATCGAGCAACGACCGCGAACGCGAAGAAGGGAAACACGCGACACCACAAGGCCCCGTAAAAGGGCGCCGCCACCAAATCCCCGGCCTGCGCCAGACGCCCTACCTCAAAGTCCTCCTCCTCCGCTGCGACGACAATGACACCTACAAAGCGCAAGCGCGGAAGCAAGTCCGCGAGTGGGTGAAGGCGCATACGCCGCCTGCGCAGAGCACGGCGAAGCTCAGCGGACAGGATAACCACGATGCCTTCGAGTACCTGATCGTGCACGTCATAGTGCCGAACACGGCGGCGGCGACGCAGCCGCGTGTTAGTGCCAAGGGCGGGAATACCATCTTCGAGAAGCTGAAGGCGGATTTCAATGGTACGGCGAAGACGGCGGTGGATCGCGTCGCGCAGATCAGGATTGGCGTCAATGATGTGCCATATGATCGCCTGCCGAGAGTCGTGCCGGCTATACCGGGGTCGTATGTGGAGAGTGCGCAGGAGCATGAGGTGGCGTGGCAGGATTTGATTGCGAAGTTTAAGAAGCTCATTTTGGACTCGTTTGATATGCGCGTGACGCAATATGAAGATGATATCAAGGAGAAGGATGCGCAACGGGCGTTGCCCGGCTGGAACTTTTGCACCTTCTTTGTGCTAAAGGAAGGGCTGGCTCGGGGGTTTGAGAGTGTAGGGCTGGTTGAGGATGCGCTTGTCGGATATGATGAGCTTGCCGTGGGGCTCGATGCGATTATCAGAGAGCAAGCTGCGACTGGTACAGGGGCCGAACATGGTGGTTCGTTTCTGCCTTATACGGACGACTTATTTGACCAAGTTGAACAGGCCAGGAAGAAAATCGCCAACGGGGATGCTGTGGATCCGACAGATTCCGACAGCACTGTTGACCTCCAGAGCGCCGATAATGCTCAGAAGGCTGACAACGATGAGATTCTCCTGAGTTCAGACCGAAAGCCGTACCGTGAGCTTATCTTGGCAAATAACATCTCTATATTCGACTTCCGGTGCTACCTATTTGCTCGACAGCTCTCCCTGCTCCTACGAATGGGAAATGCCCTATCATCTAGAGAAGAACTGTTAGCCAAGCTGAAAGAGCAGCGTGATACCTCTCTTCTAGGAGTCGCTGCTCGGCATCCACCGACCCAGGCGAATGAAGAGAACGAGAACCTCGCTCTTCTGAGCGAGATCTGCCGGCGCTCTATTAACTTCTTGGCGTCTATAAGCAGAATTATGCGCGACGACATCACATCAGCCTTGTATATATCAAAAGAAAAAAACCCTGACGCAAAGTCGAGTTCACCCGAGGATCTAGCCACATCCCAGGCTATTGATAATGTCGTATCGTCGTTTACTTTTTCTATTACCCAGCAAATACTCGCCCAGACAGCAACGAAGGCTCTCCCTATTCCAGCCTCCAACCTGGCGCCAATAAACGCGACGGATGGCCCTGATCAGGAGAAGGCTACCATTCCAGAACCTAAAACTATGATGCATCCCGCAAGATCGTCGTCGCTTATTACGAACCCTCCACCAAGAGCGACAAGCCCTGGTGTATTTCCAGGCAGAAGAGCCAGTTCGACGGCGGTTGAGAGCAATGCTAGTGTTAGCTCTACGTTTTTGAAGGCCGGGCTTGAGGATTTGGCTGCGGGGAGAGCTCAGATATACATCCTCAGCAGAGTTGTTCTTGAACGACTTGGTAAAAAAAGACAATGGTCCGTAGGATGGGAGGAGCTTCAATCTTCAAATGGCGGAACTGGTAATATGGAGGAGGTTGACCTGGACTCTGACTCCAGAGAATCTCCGAAGAAGTTGGATGAAGGCACGCCATCACTTCAAGGGGTTGACAATAAGCTTCTCCGAACGGCGTTGGAAAGCCAGGACGATTTCAACCGCTTGTATGAAATATTAACGGATAAAGCTCTGCGCCACTTCTCAGTAGCAGGCCACACTCAGTCTGTGCAGGCGAATATGGCAGACCTTGCCGTTCTGAGATATCATCTGGATGATTATGCTGCCGCAGCATCATATCTATATCGCATAACTCGATTCTATGGTGAATCGGGCTGGGAACAGATCCAGATGTCTATGCTGGTTATGTATACCAGATGCTTAAAAGAGCTCAAGCGGAACGACGAGTATGTCAATAAAGCTATCATCCTTCTGGCCAAAGCTGCTGGTCATGCGAAGAGCGACCATTTCCGAAAATCTGGAGTTAAACTTGGCCAGGAGGACGCACTGGAAGCCCTCGAGGATGTGTCAGTTGATGGATATCTCACAGAACTGATGACTGTTGTTCCCACTTTGCAGCATGATTTTGCCGTCTCCCTAAAATGCTTCTTCGCCCGCATTGAGGTAGAAGGAGCTGCGAGGTATCATGAAGGCCGTGATAGCTTTTCTATTCAACTCAAGTTGCGATACCTTCTTCCTGACGACCTGCATATCGACAAAGCAAAAGCTCGATTGGTACCAACTATGGCGGGACAGGCTCGAGATATCTGGCTTGATTTACAGGAACCTATGGATTTGAAGCCTGGGATTAATAGGCTACAATTCCAAAGCAATGTAAGTATTCCGATGGACGTCCTGTGGTACACTCTAACTCCCCCGCAGGTTACCATTCCTGGGACGTATGTCGTAAAGCAGCTCGTGCTATACTCCTCGAAGATGGTGATGTCTTACGAGACAGAGAGTGCACCACCAGCCATGACACAGAGCATGGATTTCTTCAAATGCCCCCGCATCCGTCTATACCAGCGCGCAGATTCATTTGATGTGAAGCTGGCCGCCTCGCAGAATTTGCACTTGGACCGCCAGAGGGCACTCGAGATTACATTCTCATCAGGCTGGAACGATGTCGCCAGCGGCGAAATCCATGTCCGCGCCGCGACAGCAGGTCTCCGCTTACAGACAGCAGAAACGAAAGTGCTTGATGGCGAGCTTGAGATCATGAAGAAGTCGAGTCCAGGGGTTATTCGCTTTGGGGCTCTGCCTGCGAATTCAACCGTAAAACTTAGTTTACCGTTCAGCCTCGAGCAGGAAACAAGCAATCTGGCGCTCAAGGTTGAAATGTCGTACACAGTGGGCAAGGAAGTTTTCTTCCTCGCCTGCAGCCCAACCATCTTGGTACTGTTACCCCTCGGCGTCAATGTGCAGGATGTATTCAAGCGGAAGGCGCTCTTTTCAAAGTTTACAATCTCATCGGCCACAACCAATCCTCTGCGGCTTCTTAGCTCGAGCCTCTCGGAATCGGATATTTATGAAGCATGCAGTGGAGATGAATTTATGGACTCGGTGGTCATCTACCCTAGGCAGTCCGCGTCACTCCTCTACCGGATCAATCGTAGAAAGGCGCCACTTATACCCGCCGGCGGCAAGAAAAAGCAAGTTTCTTCCCTACAGTTGAAGTTACATTACATCTGTCTAGAAGAGGAAATCGACAACGCCGTCATCTCTGCCATAACCTCCTCCCTAAAGGACACAGAACTCTACCAATATACCCGCCTCATTGTCCCCGCCATCCTCTCAGTCCTCCACTCCCGCCTCTCCAGCTTCGACCTCGAGCGCGCCGCCCTCCTCGGCGAACTCCTAACCTCTATCCTGCTAGACACAAACTGGGCCGCCCATTTCAGCGGCCTGCACACCCCACCACAGCAAACCACCGACGTACCCGCCCAAATCGCAACATGGATCCGCGCCTTCCACGCCGCGCACCCATTCATCCCCCTCCCCCCTTTCGTCATCACTCCTGCCACCATAGCCCAAAGCCGCTCCATTACCATCCCCGTCGCCGTCCCCTCCATAACAGTAGTCCATACCGCGGACCTGCAACTCACTACCCCCTCCCCCCACGACGCGGACACTAACACCGATGTCGGCACCGACAGCGACCTCGTCGCCGTCACAAACCAACCCATCCCGGCCACCCTAGTCCTAAAACACACCCGCGCGTGGGACAGCCCCGACTCGCCGCACCGCGACACTGAACTAGCATTCACATACGAGCTCAGCGCGCCCTCTGACACATGGCTCCTCGGCGGGCGACGGAAGGGTGGGTTCAAGATCCCCGCTTCAGGGGCGCCGGCGACGCTGCGGTTCCCGGTGCTGTTGATTCCATTGCGGGAGGGGTATTTGCCGTTTCCGAGTTTGGAGGTTAAGGCTGTGCCGGTGATGAGGATTGAGGAGAAGAAGGGGGAGAAGAAAGAGGAGGGGAAGAAAGAGGAAGGGAAGAAAGAGGAGGAGCTGAGGGTGACGAGTGAGTGTGATTATGGCAATGTGGCGATGCTGGTTAGGGTTTTTAGTGATGCGTTTATGACGACGGTTAGTCTGGACGCGAGTGGCCCGCAGGGAGGGGCGTGGTTGTTGGAGAGTAAGCGGAGAGGGGAGTGAGTGGGGGTTGGGGGTGTGAAGTATGACGAGGGGATTTCTGGCCTACGGCCTTAGATAGTTACTAGAGAAAATATGCCCGCTTGGTTAGACACGATGAGAGTCTGACATCACGAATATATACGATGAATATGCCATGGAAACTGTAAATTCTAGTCCAGTTAACAGGTGGAACGCTGAACGGCCCGCTCCCTCTAGGCTCATATGCGATATGCATATCCTCTTGTGCCATTATACTTCCTCTGCCCCATCTATTATGCAATGCTTGCCAAAACGAAACAACAACCACGACAGTTGACTCCGTCGCCATGCCTTACTCCCCAAAAAATATATAAAAATTGCGGCCGAAAGCCAAGTTTGTTCCCGTCACATCCAGACGAAAATATGCAATGATCTCAACTCATTTTAAGCATCTTCTTCCGATATACAATCAACCCCTCCAACATATCTGGCTCTAAATCATATATGTACTTTAGCTCTGACATACCAAGCAACACCACTCAGGACGTAGGGCAGCCCAATTGGGCGCGCTCAAAAGCCGCCGCGAAGAGATGCTCCATCGCGCGGTAGTGAAACAGAATTCCCCCCAGCACAGCAAAGTGCCACAAGTTATGGCTCCCGCCAACGTAGTTGAACGCACCGGGATACCACTTCTCGGGCACCTTACTCGCGTAGACGATCGCGCCGCAAAAGTAAACTGCAATACTCTTCGTAATGGGCGCGTAGAAGTTCCACGCCCAGTCTCCACCTCGCGTCTTGACCAGCTGGATAACGGGCACGAAGCCCGTGCACGCGAGGGTAACGTAGAACGCAACGCGGCCCCAGGCCATGTTTTTGGCATTGAAGGTCGGGTGCCAGGGCAGGATAACGCCAGCGACGCCGAGGGTGGCGGTGGCGATGAGGTAGACAGCGCGGGAGACGGGCTCGCAGTAAAAGGCCGTGTACTCGGTCGTCATGATTGAGGCGGCGATCAGCAGCGAGATGCCGGTGTAATCGACGCAGGCGAAGCGCTCGAGCAGCGTGCGGTTCGCGACACAATTCATGGTGTGCCAGAGGCAGGAGCAGACGAGGCACTTGCAGGCGGCAAAGAAGAAGACGGCTGCGATGAGCTTGTCGGCTGTGGTGGAGAGGGAGAAGTTGACGGAAGTCGGGTAGAAGTAGAAGGCGATGGTGAGCACGATTAAGAGCCCGATAGCGTGCGACCAGATGTTGACGAGCTCATTGGAGATGGTGAGCGTCGAGCGTAGGATGTGCACCTTGGACTCCGAGAAGCGGTAGCCGCTCGTGATGTGAGGGTTCACTTGCCACGGAGCGGGTAGGTCGTGGAAGGTGATCAAGCCATGTTTCTTAGCTTGTGAGACGGCGTGCGCGATGCGGATATCCAGGGTCTCTGCGGCTTTCATGGCGCGCTCGATACTATCATCCACCACAACCTTGGCCCTGCCAATACCCTCATCGACTATTCTGCGGCCCCCTTCAATCATCGTGTTTGCGGCGTTGCAAAAGCCCTGCTCCCGGAATTTCAATGCCCGAGCTTCGTATTCACAGAGCATATCTTCTAATAGAATGAGCCCTGTGTGTGCCTTCTCAGCCAGGGTCTCCTTAGCCACCAGGGCGTGTTGGTATCTCGACTCTAGAGTCTCCACCATGATCTTGGCTCTCCTCCGGCCAGCGTCGAGGACCTCTTCGGAAACTTGCGAACATCGTGCCCGCACTGCTTGCAAAGTCGCGTATGCCCGTTGGATGCTGGCGTCGAGGTCTATATCGCCGTACTCCTCTATCAAGTCTAATCGGCGTTCTAATTCTTCGAGGAAGTGGTCAATCTAAACAGAGAATGTTAACAATGTCCCCGGACGGCCGCTGGGTTGGAATTGGGATGTACCTTCAACTGAAGCCCGTCCTCCCAATCTATGCTGGAGACGGATAGTTTCCTACTACGGAAAGACGAGTGGCGTCGTTTGTAGGCCGTTGTAGGGACCCCAGTGCCAGATGCCGTTGCGCTTGTGGTATCTTCACAGCAATCCGCCCCGGCGGTTAGGGCGGTTGTCGACACCATGTTTGGCTCAGGAGTTTGTGCGAGCCACTTCGAAAGCTGGTTGCTGATTCTCGGGCTGTAAATCAAGGGCGTTGTAATGAATGTTATTGTTTTTTATTATTGTAGCCAGCGAGAAGGACGGAGAATTGAAGTCCGAAGAGGAGGGGAAACCGTCAATCGGCTGGAGTTAAAGGAGCACTCTGCACATGCAGATTCGAAACCGCCGGACGCTGTAGTGGGGAGCGGCTAAAATCTTGGTTGGGGATAACAGGATGTGGGGTCCTTTTGAAAGCACGGGGTAATAATGTACTATGTTGGTGTGTACGGTATGAGTATATATGATATAAAGAGTATATAAACGAAATTGGTTTGATCTTTTACATAATTAGTTGTAATGAGTTAGAAGCCGTTTCCCAGATCTCCTCCTATTGATCTGTTAGCACATGTAATTTTGAGCGGACTGCCAGCCAAGAATTGCCCAGACTCCCTATCATCCGTCATATTCACCTAAAGGAGGCAAGGGCGGCAGCGGCATGCACGGCTCGGGCTGAAGGGACGAAAACCCGCCCAAAGTCATGTGACATGCACGTAACCGACTCGCCACGGGAAAGGTTTTAAGAGGATCATGTGATATGTACATCATGTGACAAAATATCATGTGATCTTCAATTCGTGACAGTGGAGAACACAGACAGTCAGTCAGTCGTAAGGCTGAACCATCAGCCTCGACCTCAACTCCACATCTTAGCAAACAAAGCCACCAACTATTTTGCTGCGTCTACCTCCACAAACAAACACAAACCCACCACCTAACCCCCCAAACTCAAAAATGGCAATCGACACCGTCGTCACCGATCCGTCCCTCAAAGCCGTGCTCATCGCCTCCCGCGAAGCACGTCAACAAGCAATTGACCTACTCACCCTGACATCTTCACCCACAACCGCCACCCTCCCCCCAGCTACTGCCGCTCTCCAGATCTCCAAGCAACAGAAACTACTCAATGGCTACCTAGCCCAGCTGCGCGGTCTCCAGCGCCAAGCCACCTTCGGCGCCCGCGACACCAAGGCACAAACCGCCGAGGCACGCCAGGAGGTCGATCGACTGCATCTGCAGTTGCAGAATCTGTATTACGAGCAGAGGCACTTGCAAGGCGAGATTGCCGCGTGTGAGGCTTATGAGTGCGTTCCCCCTAACTTTCCAATGGCTGGTTACTAACGCGGCAACAGCCACAAATACCTCGAGCTCCCCCTCATCCCCGAATCCGAGTTCCTGGAACTCTTCCCCGCACACGTCGGCGCAGATGAAGAGACCCTGATGGCGGCGCGGATTGAGCATGAGCACGCGGAGCGCGAGGCGCTTGAACAGCAGAGGCAGGGACTGTTGAAGATGAAGCAGGGGTTGATTGCGGATAATAAGCGGAGGAAAGAGGATTTGGCGAGTTTGGATAAGCAGTTGGAGAACTTTATTGATGCCGCGAAGCCGATTCAGAAGACGTTGGAGAAGGTTTGAAGGGGAAGTTATTTCTGATTGGGTGGGCGAGATGCGGAAAGGAGACTCATGGGCTGGATAAGGCGGAGGTCGTACAGTGATATGGTTGCTAGATATGCCACCGTCGCAATTGGTATGGAAAATCAGAGCTGTGGCACCAGACAGAAGACCCAAAGAGCAAGCGGTTAGCTACAGAGCTCTGCCAAATCCCTCAAACCTGGCCCCTTAAACTTGGCATTTTACCACCAAGAAAGCAACCCTCGACACAGCACACGACATCGTTCCCATGAAACCTAATTCTTCTGTTGGGACCGAAAGAGCTCACCCCAAGACCCACCTACCAGGACAAAAGAAGACACCAGTTACGTCGTCGGAGCATCTTCTGTCTCATCCACAATTTGTCCAAATGGACGTGGTCACACGGTGCAAAACAGGTATCACGAGGGCTCGCAAGACAGAATACTCAATACCCAGGTCGGTCCTGCACCGAACGAGGTCAAGATGCAGATTGACAACTACGGCTTCGGTGGGATTTGCCGGGCCTGTGACAGGTCGAAGGATGGATATGATGTTGGTTGGGTAGCTGAAATACTATACGCGGAAAATCCCTCAAAATTATAATGTCACAATGAGTTTACGTGAAATCGTGAAACGGTCAAGACTACGGCGCTGTGGGCCTTGTAAGTCCTGTGTGACGCTCCCCTGAGTGAACGCCAGCAGCAGCTATACAGTATGCGCGTACCGCATATATACGCCTTAACTGACCCTCTCCCTTGCGTCCGATCGGCTAACTTCAATCACATTACCACTCATATCTACAACACCCCCCTGCGACACCGGCCCACAGCATGGTTTGGGAATAATCCCATATGCAGCCCGCCGCGGTGAAATTGCCACAGCTTCCTGTCCTGCCTACATGCTGCAAAATTATCCGACTGAAACCACCCTGTACGACAGCCTCTCCCCGCTTGGGAAACTGCCGTCCTACTGTTGGGAATTTGTATGGGCGCGAAGTATGTAGGTGTGTTTGGGCCGATGGGATATGCCGGGCTGCTTGGGGATGGGCTGATATGCGGCTTGGCTCCTGCGGCTGGTGAAGAGGGGGAATACTGGAAAATTCGCTCGTCGATACTGATAACCGTTGTCTTGTTTCTGAAGGAGTAGGTATTTTCTGTGGGCAAGCATAGGACTTCTGGACGGTATGGAGCTTACGAGCCTCCATCTGGTAGGATGGAACATTCCCCGACTACCTCTGATGGGATGGTAACAGTTCTGCTCCATTTGCAGAGAGGGAGAACCTATAGTTTCTGCCCATCTGCGGCTAATATAAACCTACTAACCCTCGCGGGTAGATAGTTTATAGCCGCCTTGCACACAAGTACATAGCCTCTGTAAGACAACCGTTTTGAGTAACTGGTAAGCTTCACAAGGTTCGGGAATATAATAGAGCTCTTCTTGTGGCCAAAGGCTACCCGCATGTTAACGCTGACTTACCTTGTCAACAAGGAGTATACCGGACCCGCTAGACGTCAGAAAGTCAGAAAGCCGCCGTAAGGGGTTCGCGAGTTCGGTGAGTTAAGCTTGGTCCCTCTTCTCGAGAATGCAGGAGGGAATATTCGTCCAGCAATCAGTGAGACACCGTCGATATCTCAGTACTCTCAAACCGAGGGTACTGTGCCGTCCTGAGAAATGTCACTCTGGCTAACGATTTCAACAAAGTACCCCTACCCCCACTCTGTTTGAACTCCATTGCAAACTGAAGCCCTGCCATTTGCCCATAACGCAGTTTGATGAGGATGAACAACTCGTCCCACATGAAAACACACAGTAGACAACTACGCAACCGTGGGCGTCCCCAACAGAGCTCACACATGACGTCCCACACGTGGTATAAACCCCTCCCTCAGTTGGCCTCACCAGCCCGTCCTACCTCCTCAGCCCGTTCTCACCCGGTGTCCACACAGCACGTCCTGGTATCCCACGCCGGCGCCGGTCATAGCTGAGATGGGCCGCACTTGATGGACTGGGTTCTGCCAGCAGGGATAGCTGGTTGTGGCGGCGGCGCAAAGCTGTTTTAGTAGGGTGCATCTGATCCATCTGATCGGGGAAGGAAAGTTTAAATTTGACAGGAGGAGAGGGGTGTGGGTGTATGATTGGGGGGAGGGGGTGGATGTGGAATATGAAGGGCGGGCGTGAGGCCAATAGGGGGAGTTGGGAAGGAACGTGGGGGGTAGAGGCGCTAGGGAGATCTTGTGTGGATTGCGATGAGATGGGCTGGATGGTCTGAGAATGAGGATGGTCGTAGCTGATTGTTGTATGTCCCCGTAACAAATTTACAAAATAGCGAGTATCTGAATATCAAAATTTACGAGGTGGACAGCGTACCGTACTTACTGTACCTGTTGAAGCGAGGAGGTTGTGGAATGAAAGACGAGAATGGGTTATTCCGATCCGGCCTACGACAAGTTCATACCAACCCAAAATCCCGACGAGAGCTGTCAAAACGCAGCTATGTACGCCACACCAAGCAATGTATAGCGCAGATGCTCTTTCTTAGCTTCTGGTCCCGTCTTTATTGTAATAAGACAGCTTGGCATGCTTGTGGCGGCGATTGTTTGTCACGTTCCTTTCCTTTCCTTGCGCGCGCGAGACCGGCAGGAGCAATGAAGATGCTAAAGAGAAAGGTAAGAGGGATTGGAGAGATACATCCTCTGAGATTTTGAAGTTTTCTGCCTTATCGGGGCCTGGTGGAGATGGTAACACGACAGGGACTGTTATCACTGTCTCTTGGTTCAGTATGTTGGTCGGAGATGGGAAGGGGCGATGCTCAGCTATCCGTCGGGATGGCCATCCCGCTGTGTTGGCCCGAGATTGCAGGACCCGACGAGTCTCTCCATTCTACGCATTGCCTCCTACACACTGGAAGCAGGACGCTGAAGAGGTCACCAGGTTGCATTTTCCACTGCGCCTTTTACATGTGGGAAGATCATGACTATCAACCAGCCGCCCCAACACGGCCGATCAGAGCAAACCATGCCGCTTCCCACCACTCTCTCTGCCGAGCCCCATCGGCCTAACCCAAGCGGGCTTGCTCCTTCCCACCTGCACTTTCCACCTTAGAACTCCATCTTGTTTCCGTTTAGATGGCAACCACGACATATGTGCCTTCCTCGCCATCTCGCCCGGCCCGTGCTTCAGAGCAGTGTTTGGTTGGCTGGCTGGATGGGTGGCTGCATCGTGAAGATGACCCCATCCACCCCCCCGGAGTCTACTATGCGTCTGCCAATTTTCCCGTTTGCCTTGGTAAGACAGCTAGGGTGTAGCTTGCCGTACGGTCTGTGCTACTCAACCGCTTTCTATACTGGAGCTCCTTGCATGATCGTCCACATTGGTCTCGGCATATTTCCATGATGGAGGCAAGCCCGTTTACTTTTCCCTCTGGGCAGCCTTTAGTGTCCTGCGTTTGCAATACTACGTCGGTAAGTAGCTGGCGGTGAGTGGGGGTGAGTGGAAGAGACCCTTAGATGGAGGACCCTGAGGGGAAGGGTGAACCCCAGGGCACCGCTATAACCACTCCCGGATTGGTCTATGAAAGCCTCCTTTCTCAGATATCTTCCATACTCCATATTTCCTATCTCTCTCACTCGTGTCTCCTCTTAATCTCGTCTCGCCCATAATATCTCGCCGATTCTGCCCCCTTACGTTATTTCCTCCTCTTATTCTCACTTAATCGCGGCTTCCCTAATAAACCTGTCTCTCCTGCTTAATACGCACTTGGCAACCTTAAATCTCTCACCTCCCTCGGACTAGACTGTCCTTGAGTCTTCCTTCCACCTATACACCTGTCCAGACGACAACTTTCACCCTTATCGTGAGCACAGATTTTCGAACGGCATACACGCCGTTCTCACCTCCGTCTCGATGTCAATATTTCTATGGGCCACCCGACGAGTGGGAGGCCTCTCAGTCCTCACATTGACGACCCTGCTGTCGATATCACTATACCTCGAGTGGTCGACTCGCAAGCAAGGAATACAAAAGCCACAGGATAACTTCGACTCACCGAGTTATGCCACAGATACAGAGACACCTATCGGCAACGGAGGCCGCTGGACTCTCACTTTTGCATACTACTCACTCCTCATTCATATCTTGGTCCTCATGTTCCCCGTTCGAGCATGCTTAGCCGTTGGTAGCCTCACGCGTGGTGTGAAAGCTGTTTCGCGGAATAGGAGCTTGCAGCGCTTCAAGTATGGTCAGACGCGCAGGCTTTCATTCATGTCTCTCGCGAGTGACGAGACTCTCACATCATCTCAGGCCTCAAACTCGGCTTCCAGTGACTCGGGAGACTCTGACATGATCGACTCCGTCACCGACGTTGACTATGACCAGGACAAGGTCATCCATGCTATTATAATTCCTAATTATAAGGAAGATGTCGACGGGCTGCGTGAGACTCTGGATGTTCTTGCTTCTCATCCCCAGGCACGATTGAGTTATGATGTGAGTAGCCCGTTGTCTGAGCTCCAGTGTTTGGTCAATGGCGACGGGTCTAACCGATCATGATAGGTGTATCTTGCAATGGAGACCCGCGAATCTGGTGCAGAAATAAAGGCTTTGGGCTTGGTGTCTGAGTATATAAAGAAGTTTCGTTTTATCCACTTTACCATGCACCCGAGTGATATTCCAGGCGAGGCGCCTGGGAAAGGTAGCAACGCCGCATGGGCGGCGCGGAAGCTCAGCGAGAGATATTCTATTCAGGGGCGCAAAGATGTTATTATTACTGGAATAGATGGTACGTTCCTTCGCCCCAATGTTAAGGGGTGCAGAAATGCTGACATTGAGATTAAACAGCCGATAGCCACCTCTCTTCGAACTACACCGCATTAATTACTAATATGCATCTCGAGTACCCAGAGTTGGCACAAACGACGCTATATTCGGCGCCTATTTTATTCGACAGAAACGCACATCTGGTCCCAACTGTTGTCCGGGTTGCCGATATCCTGTGGTGTGCAGCTGGCTTGTCTGGCCTATACGCCTGCTCGTCTATCAGACCACCTACCTCTGTGTATTCTCTACCTCTGGAGTTGGTAGACCGCGTTGGAGGCTGGGATTCCGATCCTGAGGCTATCGGCGAAGACCTACACATGTATCTTAAGTGCTTCTTCGCCCTGAACGGAAACTTGACGAGCAGGACCGTTCTGTCTCCTGTCAGCCAGACAAGTGTGTGCAGCGGTTTGAAGGGACACCGAGGCTTGGTTGCGGATATCCGTGCGAGATACGCCCAGGCTATGCGCCATATGTGGGGTGCATTGGATAGCGGATACGCGATGAGACAGATGGTTAAGCTGTGGAAGAACAGGAAGACGACAATGCATTCTTACAGACCGTTGCACACGACCCTCGACGCAGAAATCGACTACCTCCCCCATCCCGACGAGAAGATGGAAGAGCGCAAGGCCGAGAACGGCATCTTCTCCGATGTCACCCACGGCGACATCAGCTCCCCCGACTGGATCCGAATCTTCTTCCTCTTCCACCGTCTCTTTGAGGCCCATTTCCTCCCCACTCACATGATCCTCCTCGTCCTTGCCTCCTCTCTATACACCTGCATTACTGCCGACAAGCCCGACACTCTGCACATTGCTTGGACCTTCACCCTTACCAACTACCTTCGTATCATCAGCTTCGGTGGTACAGCTGTCTATCTCATGCTGTACGAGGGTTACCACGCCACTGGCGCGGGTCTACGCCTAGCCGAGATGACCGCTGCAGGCCTCGCGGAGCATATGGTATTCTCGTTCCGCAAGTTCCCGGGGAACTTGGTTGACTACGCCGTCTCACCCCTAGTAGCACCACTGTTTGGATGCGTGCCGGCACTGCAGGCGCAGTTTAGCCACTTTTGGACGCAGGAGCTGGTTTATGCTGTTAGTGCGAAGCCAGAAGTTGTGGGGAGGGTGAGAGCGAAGAGTGTGTCTGGCGTGGAGGCACTGACTGTGTGATTTTCTTAGGGTCCAGTTGAGTTGAAATTCCTGCGATCGTATTTTCGCTGTGACTCTCTTTCGGTTTTTTGATGGGAGTTTTGATAAATGACTATATTTGGGGTTTTAATGTCGCAGCTTTTTTTAGGGCTCCCGTTTCGCTGGAGCGAGGCGCGGGTTTAGTGTTATTCTTACCAAGGGAAAGAAGACTTTTCATGAGGGGTGGTAATGGACGGGGTTAATAGGGCATAAATGCCGTTCTGCGGACGGGTTGTTTCGTGCGTTTGCATACTCTGTTGTCTCGCCGAGCCAGTTTTGTATAGACGGAGAGGAAGACATTTGCTGATGGCTCTGGATATCCCGAGGTGGTGATGCATGTCAGTCCTTGTGTGGGCATTGTAATAGAGAGGCTGGCTGGGGAGAGATAGGGATCCAGTTTCGCGAGCGGGAGGTGGTTAATTAGCTACTTAGATATCTACATGGTGGAGGGGGATGAGATATTTGATAGTTGGGAGAGCTGATGGCTGATAGAGGACGGCTAGGCTTCAACTGGGGATTTGGGGTGATTGAGTGGATGAATTGGTGGACGATGGGGGAGGGAGCGCAAATAATAGGCGCTGGTAATTGAGTAATCTAATGGCTGTTCAAGATGAGAGTGTGTTTTTTTGTGCGTTGTTTTTTATGTGGATGAGAGAACCTTCACCATCAAGTTTGTACTAAACCAGCAGGAAAGTGATGATTGGAAAGAAGCAGCCTTTGATTTTGTTTCCATACATGCCGACAACGGCGGCCAGCATACCCAAACGTACCATCATATTTAAAGAAAGTATATGCCCTTTTCCTTACTCCTAATCATTATCAGATGAGATGCGTTCCCGGCCTGCCTACCGGCTATCCTCTTGTTGCTACATAAAACCAATCTATTTCCGTTTTGACTAGGCATGACGAATCCCAGCCAGCGGAATCGAATACGCCCACCAACTTTCTATCCTGATCAAGAATCGAAGATCGCCCCAAAGGCTGGAATACCTCTACTCTCCATAGCGTACACGATCATCTGCGTTAACTTTTTATTGGAAATGACACACACCGCCTCCGCATTGCTCTCCTGCAAAAGACGATAAGAAATGGCAACCATATCCGGCCTTCCCATGGTTTTGGTGTTATGGATCACCGCGTCCTCATCTGCATCATATATGGCCTGGATGATTTCGGCCCCAAAATTCTGCTCCGGATGCGGGGTCGACCAGAAGATACGGGCAGGCACCTTCTTGGCGTATATGACAGGCAGGCAAGGGCCGATACCAGATCCAGTGGCCACCAACACGATCCTCTTGAAGAGGGGTGCGATTCGAAGAACGCCGCATGCAGGGACACCTCTGACCCAGAGCTTTGAAGGGCCGTTTTTGATTTGATCTAATGTCCAGTCACCCGCATTTGAGACGAGGAGTGAGAACCCCTTCTCGTTGGGTTTTGCTATAGTGGCAAACGCATGCCACTCCACCAGAGGCCGCTGGGAGATTCGAACGGCAGTACCTACAACTGGGGTAGTGTAGTCAAAATAGAGCCGGACTGCGTGACCTGAGAGCACATCTCGGCGTACGTTCACCTTGCGAAGATTCAGCCAAGGAAGAGCGACGCTGCTGGTAGCAATGAGCAGAAGCCAGAAACCTGGGCCCTTTATCAGAGAAATCCCTAATTTGTCAGTGCCTCGCAAGCTGTCGGCCAGAATGACGGACTGTATCCAGAATAGTGCCAATGCTGTCCACCCAGCAAATCTATGGATCAGCTCGAATCGGTTATGAAAGCGAGCACGAAATGTAGGATGGGCCGAGACGACTATGCCCACAAGCAGCGCTATGAGCGTGTATGAAACGGCAAGAACAGCTGGGTGAGCGAACTCAATTGTTGCTGCAATAGTGAAAACCACAAGCCAGATCGTTGCTGCAACGCCAGCGCCACTATGCAAGCCCCCAATATGATATACTTTGGCACAGTTGCGCCTTATAAAAAGGGGAGCCGAGGTTGGAACAGAGCATGCAAGGGTGAATAAAAGGTTGACAACGTGGTCCTGCCTCATTAAGACGGCGACAGATAAATTTGCCGCTGTTGCAGTCGCCAAACTTGGAAGGTCCTGCCCTCGGACGACGAAGCGGTGAATCATGTAAATCACCGCTATTATGTTCGCTACGAAGACAACTGAAAAGAACCGTCGGTATAGAGAAAAAAATCGGTGACGAAGTGCCCTCGCTCCGTGTCTTCCAAGTTTTTGTGGGAGTGGATGCTTCTCCTGAATACTTGTACTAGAAGAATCGGATTTATTCGCTCCAATGTCGGACTCAATAGCTATGACAGCTGACTTCTCCATGGAAACCGAATATTTCTCTAGATCATCCAGAATGACTGGAGTTGGTTTGGCGATTAGCTGCATATTTTGGTTGACAGGTATTAAATCCAAAAGAGCTTGCTTGTCAATTTTGCCATTTGCAGTAAGGGGCAAGTCGGATCGGTATACCCATGAACTTGGTACGGCATAATATGGCTGACATCTACTAACCACAGCCTTTACAGCGAGTTCGTCGACATAAGACGGTCCAGCGTAAAACCCATAGAGGACTTCGTCATTCAAGATTGCACAAGCTCGAGTGATACCGGGTGTTTTCTTTCAACTTGTAAGATGACGCTGTTTTTGCCAGAGCCGTGGATATGACTTACCTCTATTGCAGTAGCCACACTACTTAACTCCACTCTAAATCCCTGTTTATAATTAGGAAAGAGCTCAACGAGTCTAAAAAGGGTAATTGATGAACTCACTTTAATCTTCACTTGATCATCGATTCTCCCGAGAGTCTCCAAAGTTCCATCGTCTCGCCATCGGCCGAGATCACCAGTGTTGAACATAAGAGACCTATTATTAGCAATTAGCAGACAACTTCAGTTATAGTTCTGCATTGGTTTCATACCCGTCATTGGCAAACTTATCGAGTTTGAACTTCTTTGAGGTGTCTTCTGGTAGATTCAGATATCCTCTTGATACACAGCGACCACCAGCCCACATGAGTCCGACACTACCAATTGGAAGGGGTTCTTCATTTTCATCAAGAATGTACACATTAGTGTTTGGTACAGGCCGACCGATCGACATGTCATGCCCTGACTGGTGAATATGCATCGTGTTCACGATCGTAACCTCTGTTGGACCGCAACAGTGATAGAGAGTGGCATCCTTTGCCCATTCATCGGCCAGCCTTTTTTTGAAGTCAGTAAATTTGCTTCCGCTCATCTCGGTTTTATTCACAACTTACGATTTTGGACACGGCTCTCCAGCCAAAGCTACCACCTGGATGTTGGGATATTTTGATCTATCCAGCCTTCGAAGAACCGATGGCGTTGCTATTATTGTGTTGGCCTGGTTTGGTGAGCAAGGAGACTTTTATATGAAGCCAAGTGCACCTACTTGCTTTAAAGCATCATGCCAATCGCCAGTACGCAACATCAGTGTGCCTCCATTTAAGAGTGTTGCCAGAATTTCCCATTGTGCTAAAGCAAAATAAAATCAGACATTGTTCCAGATAGCAAGGGAGAAAGGAACTTACCCATATCAAAAGATATCGAAAGTAGCTGCGGTACTTTTGTACCATTACTAATACCTAGATTTCCAGGAGTGAGGGAGATCAAGTTGGTTGCATTCTGATGGCTGACATCAACGCCCTTTGGTTTGCCTGTTGTTCCTTTTCAAGGTCAGAAAATTCGCTACTAAGAAGCTACGACGAGCATTACCTGAGGTGTAAATGAGATATAGTCCATCAGATGAATCAAGACTCACAGATGGCCTTTCTGTGGAAACGGAGCTGCTCTTCTCATCTCTGGGAGCATCTAGCACGAACACTGTTGTCGTTGAACCAGCAAGTTGTTGGACCTTGTGATGAAATTTCTCAAGGCAAAGCACGTACTGTGCTTGTGTGTCTTTAAAGATGTGAGACATGACGTTGTCGGGCACTACACCGCCATCTAAAGGAACGTATTGACAGCCGCATTTTATTACGGCAAGAATTGCAACTATCATATCAATAGAACGCTGAAGAACGAGACAAACGCGCTGTCGTGGCTGAAGACCATCTCGGATGAGTTTATTAGCCAAGATATTGGATAATCTTTCGAGTTCATGATAAGTAACGGTGTTGCCATCGTGTGTAGCAGCAACTACGGAGGGCCGGGTGTCAACGACATCTTCGAATGCTTGGTGAACCAAGGAGAATTTAGGTTCAACACGACGCCCGTGTCCAAAACGACAGAAACGATCGCGATCGGTTGGACATAAACTTGACAACTCGCAAAACATGCTTGCTACGCTCATAAGGACTTGATTTTTTGCATGAAATGGAGAGATTTAAGACTGCGCAAGCCGGTTTGATGATGTTTTTGATTTTGAGCAACGTTACACTAAAGAATATATATAGATTCTCATGTGCTTTTCTTTTGCAGCTGTTAAGACACTCTAAACTGCTTTCAAATGATTTGGTAAGATCATGTACTGTACAACCCAAGGATTCCGATGCCTCTGTAGATTAATTCCTTACTCTGGATGATACCTCAGGATGCTGATGGGGCTGTATTCGACATCGCGCTAGATACTAAGCTTGTTTAGGCAGTTTGACTTGCATTCACCTTGGCGACTCCGCCTTTTTATTGGGGGCGACGGGTCGGGGGCCGAGTATATATTGCTATTAATATGGGAGCCTAAGAAACACCGGAGTCCCTCCAATAACAAAAGCGCAAGATATACGTTCTGTGATTCGTGACCGTTGCGTTAGGACCGTTTATATCTGCGGTTTATATCCATTTGCGGCATCAGCCGTAGATGGATCTCCGCAGTGGCGGCCAATTGAGAGCGGCTACATCAAAGCTAGACCCCTCAGGAGTCGATGGGATCCTGCTAAGGCGTTTCCCATCGATCCTACGCTACAAATCGCATGAAACTGTAGAACCGTATTGCAGACCACGTGGCAGCTTGTTAATACAAGCAAGACGAACCGATTCCAAATGAACTTTTGCTTCCCAGGAAATTGGACCCAGCTTAGCATGAGATGACAGATATAAAATGACAGATGTGAACTGACAGATACGAACAGATCAAGACATTAAAAATGGGATTTGTGGGCACAACCACCTATTGATAAGTCTTCTATCGGTCCTCTTCTCAGTATCGAAACCTAGCTTTGCTGATCAAATATGCACTGTACAGTTCAAGATTGCTGCCACCAGAGAACTGGCGTGACCTCTTGGTGATGGTCAACTCCGGCTTCACATGCTACTTTATCCCCTACCGGCTCGAACCCCGATCTCATTCGTGCATAAAATAAACATATCGCCCAAGCTTCCCATCATATACTTCTTACTGATAGCCTCGTAATCCTCGCTGGCTAGCAAGCATGTCAGAAAATGCCCAGATGCTTGGGTACCATCATCACCAGCCAAACGCACTTCCGTTCCCATGATCTTCGCACTCCCGGCCCGCCACGATTCAATCGAAGCCGACATGGAGGAAATAACAAATAAAGGCAAGGGAGGCAGAGTTGACGTGCAGATGGCGAAATAGCGCCGTGCCATAAACATTCCTAATGATCCCATCGGCACTCTCCTTATTTACCCCTCTCGAGCTTAATTAATCTATTTAGCTGCCTCGGCCTTTAGATCTCCCTTTCCAAAGCCATCTTACGAGCATCAACACCTTTCCCCTGTTTAGCCACCAATCGTGGACGGTCTTTGCTTGCTCTGGGCGTTCGTTCTGCCTTCCTGCCCTGATTTACTCATCCTTTGTCAGCTTACCCCTGCCATTCGGTTTCCTGATTCTCCTTTCGCAACGTCTCCTTAATTTGCTTCACCAATTTTTAAGACCCTTCATCTCCTCCTCTGGAGTATCTTCATCTTCTGGCCGTCATATAATTCTGTGGCTAAGAAATATCCGGGGGCATCAAATATCTCGTCGTCAGCTCACAAGAACCCTATATTCTCGCTTGTATACTAGATTAATTTAAGCTTATGCGCAGGGACCCCCCGCCCGATTCCCATCGTAGCAGAAAAGTACAGTAAGACCTTAAAATGGGCAGGTAGTGTTGCAGCTAGCAGGCTGCGGGAAGTCAAAATTGGTAGTCTGTCTTTATACTCCTCCCATAACACACTCACCCTCACTCACCCGCGAGATGTTGCTCGCCGAAGTAAAAAGCAAGTGCTTGCCTCCATGGCCTCCTGGACGATAGTCTTAATTGTGTCAGTAGTGATAGCGTAGATTATAAGCCACTTGCCGCCACAAGGGTAAGAGGGATGAGTAGGGTGAGTAGGATGAGCAGTTTGAGCAAGGTGAGTAGGATGAGCAGTTTGAGCAAGGTGAGCAGCATGAGCAAGGTGAGGCAAAGCAATGTCAGCTATTATGTCTATTTTATCTGCCTTGCTCTTTCACTTCCATGATTCCCTCCATATATGAGGCATTGGTCCAAAAACGCCGAAGATACCATATTAAACCACAAGGGACCAATTTAAGAGCGGAAATATGACCATCTATCTCAACAAAAATAAAAAATTAATACGAGTCGACCCATCACGACATCCATCTATAAACCCCCTACACCTCCGACTTCGCCTCCGCGCTCGTCTCCAAATTAGGACTCTTCCCATCCGCCGACGCAGCCTCCAACTTCTGCCACTTCGCAACAAACGCAATAAGCGTACACGCGCCCGCCAGCGCAATCGCGACAATAAACGAAGTCTGGATCCCCTGCACGTACGCCCGCAGAATGATCGGAACCTCCTCCGCAGCGAACACCCTCCGGATCTCGGTCGCGCCCGTTCCGATGACCTGGGGCGCGCTGATGGATGGGCCGGACTGGACGATATATTCGCTTAGTTTGGCGACGAAGGCGCTCTGGCCGGCTGAGACTAGGAAGGCGCCGCCGATGGTTTGGACGACTGGGGGAGGGGGGTTAGTATTCTGAGTTTTGTGTACGGAATGAGTGCTTTGGGAAGGGGACTTACAGATGATCATGGCTGAGCCCGAGGGGATGTCTATCTGGGGCAAGGTTGCTTGGGCGGCGGAGACAGGCACCTGGAAGCCGAGACCGAGACCGAGGCCGGTGATAACCTGATATCCTATCCATTTTGAGCTAGACGTGCCGATGTCAAGAGTATAGAGTAGTCCGACGCCGATGGTGGTCAGGACTCCAGCAACAACCATGAATGGCATAGAGCGGCGTGTGACTGTGATTCCGACTCCAGAGAGGATGGTTGAGAGAGTGATAGCGAGAATCAGGGGCAAGTTCCGCACTCCACTCTGGATAGGGGAGACATCGCTGACGACCTGGAAGTAGATTGGGAGGTAGTATAGGACGAGGAAATAGGTGCCGGCGATGGTGAACGAGTAGGCCATGCCTTGGTAGATGTATCGGTTCTTCAGGAGTCGCGGAGGCAGCATGGCACGCTCGCCCAGCCACCATTCGTTGACGCCAAAGGCTACGAGGAGCACGACGAACCCGACGAAGAGACCAATGACCTCGGAGCTGTCCCATGGCATGGTTACACCTCCCCACTGCAGCGCTAGAATATAGCAGATGACGGCTCCGAGGATGAGAACGATACCAATGGGATCTAGCTGCAGCATCTTCTCCCTGAAAGTTGCTTCGGCGGGCTTGACATGAGGTGGTAGTTTGAAAAAGACGACTAGGATGACAGCAGCCACACCACCGATGGGGAGGTTACTAGGGGAGGTTAGCATTGTTATTCCCATCACGAGCTGAACAGATTCTCACATGTAAAAGCACCATCTCCACGAAAGCCGCTCCGTAAACACGCCGCCAAGCAGCGGCCCGATGACGGCTGAGATTCCATAAGACGCGCCGATGATACCTAGATACGCCGGTCGCTTCTCTGGCGGAGCAAGGAAGGCGACCAGAATGAATGCACCGGAAGCAACGCCGGCGGCACCTAGACCGGCAATGGCACGTCCGACGATTAAGGCAGTGCTGTTTGGGGCAACGGCTAGAGGTGGTGGTTAGTTGGGGGGTTAATGTTAACGCCGTGGATGCAGATAACACGTACCACAGATGAGACTGCCTACTTCAAAGATGAAGACGGCTACAAGGTATGTCCACTTCAGGGTGAAATACTTGAAGAGCTTGCCCCAGGGCGACGTGAACGCAGCCACAGTGAGGAAGAATGACGAGCCGTACCATCCAATGTCGGAAACGCTGCGAAACTGGTCCGTGATTTTTGGAATGGCTGTCGCCACGATAGTCTGTCGGGTTTAGAATCAGCATCTCTTTTTATCAGAAAGAAAGAGAAGAAAAATGGGAATGTAGAAATGGGGGCAACAAAACATACCAAGTCTAGCGCAACCATGAAGATGGAGAGGATCAGAGCAAAGAGTATGAAGAAGAATTGGAGGCCCGTGGGGTAGTCGCTGGGTGATAGGGTGTCCTCTGGCAGGACCTCTCCTGCATTTCCCGAACTATTATCTCCCTCGACATCCGTCTTCTCAGCTTCAAAATCCGTGTTCTCGCCATCGATATCCGTCTTATCCACCATCGTATTAGCATCCGACGCCAAACCCTCCTTCCTCATATCATCGCCTCCACGGTCCCCAAGAGCCGCCATTGTTGAAAAACAGAAAAAGGTGTGAGAGAGAGAGAGTGAGAGCAGACAGCAGCAATCGTTGCTCAAAGCTCCCTCAGGCCTTTGATAAGATCAATAAATTATTCCGCAAAGAAAGAAGCTTTCCCTCTTCTTTTTATTGTATTGCGGGAAGGAGCAAAGGGTGGCATCTACAAGGAAGCAAAATAAAATAGAAAAATAAAGATAACCAGGGGGACTTTATGGGTAAAAAATGCACACGAAGGACGCAAGGGGGAGGGTAAGCTTAGTACTCTCTCATTCGAAATCCGGACCTACAATAACCTCCAGCTCCGGTCAGCTTACATACACCCTAACATGAAATCCGACGAACCAGCAATGATTCGTATACACGGTGAGATAATTATGGATATCAGCCATCCCAAACAACCTGTCCCTCTTCCGCCGACACGGCGGATAACGAGCCGCTGACGTTAGACACCCCGGCAGGACTAAACGAACTCCGTTGTGTTGTGACAACAAAGCCCAAACACCGCACCTTAAATCCGTACGCACCTATTAACGGCGTCAAGGCCCCCAAACGTGGCGTCATGGCCTTTCTTTAGTTGGCTTATTAATATGCGCGATCGCTTTTTTGTAAATTAAGGATTCGCTACGTCGGCGGTGCTGTATTAATAAGCCGGTAGGTTCCGCTGTCGGGGGTTAGGTGTGGTGTGCTTTCGGAAGTTTGGAGAGTGCCGATGGCAGGCAGAATTTGGAGGTCGTAATGGTTGGGTTTATATAGTTACCTGGGTTGGTGTATTTGTAATTAGGTGGTTGACCATGGCGATACTCCACTGCTAGGTGTGTTTTTTTTTGGGGGTGTTATTTAATGCTTGGGTTTATATAGCTTGCAAGGTTGATGTATTAGTAAGTCAGGCTGGACGACTATGGCGAATTCCCCACTGCTGTATATATATACCTCTCTTATTTCTTTGGGTGTTATTTATTAAGAAATGTCTGCCCCAGAAAGTTGAAATATTCGAGGGAGAGAGGTCCAAGGGGGAAGAAACCGAAAGAGGTGCACCGCCGTTTTACACAGGAGATTTCACTTGGGATGAAAAAAAGATGAGGCAGGAAGAACACTTAGTCGGCAACGATTTCAATATTTCCTATCCATCCATACCCATATAACCCATAATAATCCATACAAATAATCCATCCCTCCCTCCACTCCCTCACACCATCCCGCCTCATACTCAATTCACGATGATAGAAGCGCACTTTCCCCCTTCCCTTCCCCCCCACTCATCCTCACATCCTCCTCTCCCCCACCCATCCACAACGATAATATCAGGTATATACCAGTCAATCAATCAATCAATCAATCATCACCCCCACCGTAGATTAACCCGCAACTAAAAAAAAAAACAATATCAAAATCCAAGAAAAACACAAAACAAACTACGCAAAGGCAGCAAGCAAGCAAAGCAAGCAAGGCAAGCAACAAAAAAACAAGAACACCAACAAAAACAAACCAACAAAATAACACTAAACCACGGGGGGGAAAAAGAACATAGCCACGAGAAAGATCCTCCCCCCCGACCA
>JPJV01000499.1:0-27522 GCA_000750745.1 Pseudogymnoascus sp. VKM F-4281 (FW-2241)
GTGATATTTTTGCGCTTTCGCTTGTTTTGCGCTTTCGCTATACATGTACGTTATATAGAAGGCGTAAAGTAAAATAATAGCAGACTTCCTCTTGAAGCCTTGTCAAAAATCCCATTACTTTTATCCATGTCGCATTCCCGTCTATCGGTCATTATCAGTTAACGCCCTCTATTATAACACCCGTAGTCATTCCTCTTTTATTCCATCAAACCCTTAAATACCCATCCCCTCGTCCCTGCCCTTTACACCATTCGTCAATCCTAGCTTTTCTCTCACCTTATCCTCTACCTCCACAACCCCAATTGGCCCCTCTCGGCCAATGCCAAGGAACACAAAGAGGGCCCATTTCCAGCGGAACGGGTTAATGACAACACAAAACACAAACCACCACACTAACTCGAGGTACGTGAAGAAGTCGAATGCGCCCGTCGGGCTGAAATGCTTCAGCAGTCTCGTCATGTCGATCCAGCACTTCGTCCACCACGGGCGTGGTCGCGTCATCGGGTCTAGGAGGAACATTAATAGGATACGAGTGTAAATTCCAATATGCCAGTTTCCCACGGAGCCGATGGCGTTAATGTACGTGCAGTTCGTAGCACAGATGCTCGGGTGCTGAGGCGGGAAGGTCTGAAGATACCAGTTTGGCGGCCCATATGGGGCATCAAACGTTTCGTTCGGAAGGAAAGAAAGAGAGGGGCGGTCAAAACCGGTTGCGAAGATGACGATATCAGCGTCAACGTTGATTGTCTTGCCTGGGCCACGCTTTGGAACGCCCTTAGCGCGCTGGTTGAAGCGCAGGCCGCTCTCGGTGAAAGATAGGATGTCACCACGGAGCCACTCGGCGTCACCAGAACGAATTAGGTCGAAGATATCAGAGTTGACCATAGGGGTTCCTTCGAAGATGCCCTTGTCGGTTGGGGCTAGATCCGCGAGGTCACGGTAGAAGAATCGGCGGAGCAGGAATTCGGGTATAAAACTGAGGAAGGTCTCCTGGCCGAAAATGTTAAGTGAAAGGAGAACATTGACAATGGGGTTGCGCGGAATGATCCATTTGTCGCTACGAGCGAGAATTGTAGTGTGCTCTGCGTGAGAGTTTGTGGCGAACTCGAGACCTTCAACGGCAGACGCGCCTCCCCCAATGATCACAACCTTCTTGCCCTTGGCTTCCTTGCCTGTCAATTGACTGCTGTGGTAGACTTCGCCCTTAAAGGCTTGCTGGTTGCTAATTCGTGGGGTGCTAGGATCTCCACAAGTGCCTACAGCGGCGATGATACCGTCAAATTTTCCGTTGGATTCGCTATTGACAATCCAGCGTCCTTCTTCGTCCTGGGTCACCTTATCGACTGCAGCATTGAACGTCGTACGCGAGTCAAGGCCATACCGCTTCCAAAGCTCAGTTACCTCCTCGACAATTTGTTGCTTGTTTGGGTATCCGCGGGCCCACTGAACCGACGGATGGAAACGGTACATCATCGAATGGATCTGGAGGCCAGAGGTATTATTCACTCTCTAAAATCTAGTCAGTTCTAATGTCTCAAACTGTGAAAAGACTATCGACGGCCACCTACACTCCAAATTCCCCCAAGCCCGTCTCGCCCCTCCTTCTCAAAGAGCTGGACGTCGAAGCCATGGCCGATACAGTGGGCCGCACTAGAAACGCCGGTGATACCTGCGCCTATTATAGCGACTCGTGGGCGGCTCAGTTTAGAATTCGGCGGCGGGGGAGTTGGGGATAGAAGCTTAGCTGCTATCCATTGGAAGAGCTGGTATAGAAACAGAAACGGGTGAAACACGGGGTTATCCATCATGCACGATATATATCCCAGGAAACGGAGATGATGATAAATACGATGGACAACTGAAGAAAGGAAGGGAAGGGAAAGATAAGAAAACGAAAATAAAAAGGCGGAGTTTAAAAGATATATAAGGAATCGCACCAAGGTCCACTTGCAAGATGCAATTGAATATTTCCTTGCGTCTGGAAAGTGATAGCCAGTCGTTTTTCGCCGTGGGACACGAGCGGGTGAGTCGGCGAGAAGCGATGACGTAGTGCGTCGAAAAGCTGTGAAGGTGTTGGTTTTCGCATGTGAAATGTCCAAACCTCAGGTCAACGACCCGATTAACATTGAAACAATAGATGACAATAGAAACAAATGGTTAATACCAACTCTTAGTTGATTCTAGCTGAGACAAACGACGGTGAAGTTTTCTGGTGAAGTAAATAATTTATATTTGTATTTGGTTCTCGGTTTACGAGCCATTTATAATTACTAAAGCGCTCGAGTTTCTCCAGCTCAATCAACAATTATAAAAATGGACAAAATTATTCTTTGTACATATATATATATATATTTTTGATACAAGAATACCTTCAGGATCGGGATTTGGTCCCTTACATTCAATAACCACTGTACGAAGTCCCCCGTAGCAATGCATGGGCAGGGTCAGAATCATGGGTTTCGTATCATTTACTGCCACACTTAGATATTTCAATATTATTCCTCAGCGTACAACTCAAATCGCCCGACCAACTCCAATACCAAGCACTGTGTAGCATTCCCATGCCCCCTATAGAGTTACATGGGGAAATAAAACCGTTGCTCTAGGCAAATGCATAACCGGCAATCCCAGTTCCCAGAGTAGTATCTCCACCTCTAATCGGAACGATTCCTCCAGCCGCACATCGTTCCGGACGTAAAAGCAGCCAAAACAGCGAGTATTCCTTCCGGCAGCCATCCCTATCCCCAACATATTTTTCACCTCCGATCGCAGGTTTCCCTCTGTTGCCTGCCAACTACCTAGCCAAGTCTCACTTGCCGCTCACCTCCGGACGTAAAAGCATTCGAAACAACGACTTCTGCTTTCGCTCCTCCATCAATCGCGCGTCTCCTTTAGCACCTTTCTTGATACACTCACGCCGCTCCACCTCATCGGGCACATCAGAGAAGAGTTCGCAGTTATGGGTCACGCCACCATATACCATAGAATTGCAGAATCTCTCGTCATCAGACATCTTTTCCGTAATCGCGTCGTTTGTGATTACGTCGAAGTGGCAGCCGAGAACAAATTTGAAGGGTGCGTCCATAGGCCACCTTCTATCCAGGTAGCGCTTGAAGCCCACCAGGTTTTTTGATAGCGTGCGGCGCTCGAACCACCACGAGACGAGAAGAAAGTAGGTACCGTCAGGATGAAGCCGGCAGTCCAAGACCTTGGCGGGCTCGTTATGAGGCTTTCCGTTCTCCGGACTGACGAGAGTGACCATGATGTTATCAAATCCTCCAATTTTCACAGCTGGATCTTCTGGGAGTGGCACCGTTGTAATCTGCATGTCTTTCCATAAAATCTCCTGGCTGTTTTCAGGCCTCGGCACCGGTCTAGTGGTGCCTTGTAAGTGGTCAGGCACAGCATAGAGTCGTATATCTGGAGGAACCTCATCTGAGCTGTCTTCATCAGAGTCACTAGACTCGGAACCATCACCTAGGGACGGTGCTTTCTTCCTGTGAGACCGGCGACTGGCTTCAGACGCAGGAGTTGATGAAGGGCTTGGCTGCTGGTGCGGTGGCGCCTTCTGGAAATAATGTTAAAACGAGGGTCGAATGGCCCACAACAGATCACCACCTACCTTGGCCCTCCTCTGTGCCCGCTCCCTCCTTAATTTTTCCATTTTTTCCTTCCCATTTGCTGAAACATTGCTTGGTTTGGCGTCTGCAGAGGAAACCTTGACATCCTCGCCTCTCGACAATCTGACCTTGGCCGACGCTTTCTTGGGCCACTTCGAGGCCTTGGCCAGGCTGTTACCATGTATTGGAGGTGGATTTATTACTTCATCTCTATAGAGATATGTGTTTGTTTTATCGTTCCATCCGCACACCAAGCGCAGGACATCTTCCGGTCCAGCGCTTGGCGGTCCAGCAGTTGGAATGTCGGATTCTGATTGAGGGGGCTGTGCCATGTTGACAGAGGGCAGCCCACCCAGTTTACTAATGAGGCTTTCTTTGATGCCAGTCCCGTGACTGTCTGTCCTGTGATGGGGGAAGGTAGACACAACCTATGCACGAGACGCGAAGAACTCGCAGACAACGCGACAGTGAATATGAGTAAAATACGAGGCGATTGAACTCGGCAGGATTTGATATGAAATGTTTGATGGATTTTGATGTGAAAAGTGAAAAGGAACAAGAGAGATGATTGATGGTTGATGGAAAATGGGATCACCAAGAAATCCCGTGTAATACCACGTAAGTTGCGCTTGTTGTCCGGCGACCCGTGCCGCGCTTAAGATTTTGTCAACCAAGACAAGGGACTACCAGAACATTATTTCTTTGAGAAGGAAGCAAGTGCTAATCCAAGAGCTGACCTGCGCATTTCGTCAAAGACGCTTTGATTCCACTTGTTGTATAGGCAAATCAATCGCAATAATTGTGACAGCCAGGATTTGCTGTCCATTTTAGCTCCACGCGTGGTAGGGCTGGTACCAATCACGTGACCACAATTAACCCTTTTCGCGCTTCTCAGACTGAGAGGATTATATGAATAGAGCAAAATGGAATAGAAGCCTTTTCAGGAGATTAGACAAGTCTTGCTTTGCATTTTTGCACTATTCCTGAACGCCGCGGTCAAGTGATGCCAAGCTCAGATCTCCGTTCGCTGATCCGGAGATGAATATTGTGGCGTACCAAGAGTTGGGCCGCTGTCTGACTTGACTTTGAGGTTTAGGCGGGTATGATGGCTGTGGCGATTATCACAAGATATCATGATTGATATGCAAGCATCGAACTTGTCAAGTGAGTTCGGCCCGTCAGAGCGAGAGCGTGAACGAGAAGCAGATCACTGTTGTATTACAGTACAACGGGGTAACAGCAATGCCGATGGCATTGAACGATAAGCCCCCATCGTTCGGGCAGTCACTCTATTGCCGTCTTTATTCCCTTTAATGGAGCCTAAATTCTAACACACGCGGCAGATCTCTTTTGCACATCGATGCCCCAGATGAGCAGAACTAAGCTGGGAGAAATGACATGAGAAAGGCGGCGGGAAGTAATGAGAGGAAGGTCGCGGAATTAGCGTGATGGAAAATCTTTCATCTTTCTGCATTGTTCCAGAGAGAGAGAGGTCCACGTTAGACAGGTGATAATGGCGATGCCTGCCAGTTCCACTCCTCTGTGCAGTACGCCCCCGACACGTGAATGACGAGAATAGATGAGCCCGAAGGGGAGTCGACAGCCACGTCGGTACATGTGCCTCCGGTATTTTTACTGGATTTCTGGCTTGGACATGTCATTAATTCGGTGCATTGGACAGGCGTACTCTACGGCGGTTCGAGTACAGCACAGCAGCAAGATACAGTCAACGTGAAACAAACCGAAGCCTCTTTCTTCGACTTTCATTGCGTATCTCCTTCCTCTCCACCAGGCTCAAGGCGCCAGTGGAGTGAGGCCGGAGATGACTACGGATTCTTTATACCGAGAACAAGAAGAGCATTCGTAGTGTGGTATGTGATAAGGAGCAGCCAGAATGGAGCAGACACAATGGAGCAGAGTACGCGCGTAGCGTGGCCGAGGAGTACATTGTCTACCTTATCCAACACACGCTAAATGCAAGTGCCTCCCTTGGCTCCTTACCGACCCCTTTACCTAGGCAGCTTCGGGCGCCGATTGTCTCCGTGTTGGGAAAATGCCGGCCGTGGAGTGCCGGAGTGACGGACCGCACGCTTAAATGTTCCTTAATCTGACCGTCGTTGCTTCGGTTTTCCGCTTTTACCCCCCTTAATAACCTCACTGGACAGGTCACTTAGTAACCATCTCACTGACCCATGGAGAGCGAATCGCTGCCGCCACGGCCGCCGATCTGTTCTCGATTTCTACCGAGAGTATCCACTACAATCAATCCTGTGCAACCGACTGTAGGGTGTGCGCCCCGCCGGGAGACGCGCCAGTAGCAGGTACAGTATGGAGCATACCCGGATTAATTACAACCCCGCCCACAACATGCATCAGGCTAACAGTCGCCCAGGGGAAACCTTGTTCAGATGGAGCGCAGACCACTCCCTATAATCCCGAATCTTTACTTCCTTGTTTTGTGATCATCCTTCCACCTCCCTGATTTGATCCTTCTTAGCCTTTGGCATATGCTTTCTCTCCTCACGCGAATGCGGGGCATCAGCCTGCTCGAATGCTTCTCTTCTCCTGTGTATTTTGTATACGCATACTCGTACACTCACGCTCTTCCGTCTGAACGCGTCGCCTTGCGTATGCTGTAGCTGCTGTTGGAGGTTGAAACAAACCTGATCCCTCCCCGCCCGCGATGCAGCCCTGCCAGCCACCAACAGACTCCGATGAGAAGGCGCACCACTGCCAGAGAGGCGCACCACTGCCGGATTAACGTGGATGCGGTCCGTGCGGTGGGGGTGGGGTTGGACAGGTAGCATCAGCCAGTGGCGGCCAAGATAAATATTTATCCCGTCCCCCAGATTTGGTCAGGGTTCTTTTGACAGGCATTCCCCGCACGGCTGAAGCGTGGGTGGCGCTGGATCAATGAGGGTCGGCGTCTGGTGACTTCAAATCTCCCCAGCTTCAATTGGGAGTGAATACCTGGCTGGCCATGTGTATTGAGTCCAGTCGGAGTCAATGGCTCTCTCCGGTAATTCTGCCACTCCTCTCGGGACTCGGTCGGCAGAGGAGAACCGATCTCAGATTTGGGTGCATCTCCAAGTCTCCCTACAGAGCCTCACAATAAACTCCTTTTTTTTAACTTCCGGAGCCGTAGTGCCGTCTCGATGATATTCTGCTCCATGTCCTCCACCTCTAGTGGTCTCGTTAATGGGATACATCAACCAGGGACAGCGAGCCGCCGCACCGCATTCTCCGTCTTATACTGGGTACTCTACCTGTGGAATTCCTGTGGTTTATACTTCCATGCAGGTACTAAATATCTTGGTTTTCCTAGACTGGTTAGCATAGCCATGACGGGCACCAAAGCAGCGCCAATCTGGCAACTCTCCTTGGCCAGCGCGGGGTTTTCAACGAATCCAAACTATTAATCCGAAGCGCCCTGTGCTCGTTTTGCCAATCTTGACCCGTTTTCGGATGGAGACCTCTGACGTCGTGCATGCATTCTTGCCGTGCGCCTCTTTCCTCCATACTTCGGCAGAAGCTTTTGTGGGCTTCTAGTCTGTGAAACAGAACCTTCGATCCGCTTTGATAGGTCATTACGGAGCTAAACGCAGGGGTGACGGACCGTATACGACAATTAACTTCGAGGAGATTGAGGGGCAAGGAAGGTTTAGACGTCTCATGATGAACTTTAGATTGCCAACGAAGCTGGGGAATATGTCCATCATCTTTCAGGCATTATGCATGAGGTAAAACCGTGACGATCTACCTATTAACCCTGCGGCGTTTACGGCCCTGATGCCCACGTCCAAGTCTTTGCTAAAGGTCGGCTCTCTGAGATCTGATGATCGCAGAGATATAAAGAGAAGGGGATTTCCCATAATATTCCACTCATCACCTCACTCCACAACCACTCCACAACCATCTTTCAAAATGATCAACAAGCTTGCCCTCGCTACCTTCACCCTTCTGGCCGCTGTCAGCGGCCAGCAAGCTGGTACTCTCGAAGCCGAGACTCACCCTTCCATGTCTATGCAGACTTGCACCAGCGGAGGAGCTTGCACCAAGAAGGATACCAAGGTCGTTCTTGATTCCAACTGGAGATGGACGCACACCACCGACGGCTACGCCAACTGCTACGAAGGCTCCAGCTGGGACACCGCCCTCTGCCCAGACGGAGAGACTTGCGCCGCCAACTGCGCTCTCGAAGGTGCCGATTATGAGGGCACTTACGGTATCAGCGCATCTGACGATTCGCTGACCCTCACATTCGTCACTGGTGAGAATGTTGGATCGCGTGTCTACCTTATGGCAGATGACAGCACCTACCAGGGCTTCAACCTGAAGAACAACGAGTTCACCTTCGATGTGGATATGTCCAACCTTCCCTGCGGACTCAACGGTGCCCTTTACTTCTCCCAGATGGAGCTTGACGGTGGAATGGCCAACAACGCTGGCAACAAGGCTGGTGCCGCGTACGGAACCGGATACTGTGATGCTCAGTGCCCCCACGACATCAAGTTCATCAACGGCGAAGTAAGACAGCAGAACCCGGACACCCTTCAATTTTTCTCACTAATGGATTTCTCATAGGCCAACGTCATTGACTGGAACCCATCTGAGACCGACCCTAACGGTGGAAGCGGAAAGTACGGAACTTGCTGCACAGAGATGGACATCTGGGAGGCTAACCGGGCCGCGACTGCTTACACCCCGCACGCGTGCACGGGTCAGGGTCTGATCCGCTGTGAGGGAACTGACTGTGGTGATGGAGAGGAGCGCTACTCCAGTATCTGCGACAAGGATGGATGCGACTTCAACAGCTACCGCATGGGCGACCCCGACTTCATGGGCGTCGGCAGGACCGTAGACACCTCCAAGGTCATCACCGTCATCACCCAGTTCGTTACCGACGACAACACCGAGACCGGCCTCCTCACCTCCATCAAGCGCATCTACATCCAGGACGGTGTGACCATTGCCAACTCTGAGAGCAAGATCGATGGCGTCGACCCCACCAACGAGATCACCGATGCTTTCTGCGACCAGCAGAAGGCTGCCTTCACTGATGAGAACTACTTCAAGACCCTTGGCGGCATGGGTGGCATCAGCGCCGCCCTCGACACCCCCATGGTCCTCTCCATGTCTATCTGGGCCGACCACGCAGCCCACATGAACTGGCTCGACTCCACCTACCCCGTCGGCGGCACCGAGCCCGGAGACCTCCGTGGTGACTGCGACCCGCTCGCCGGTGTCCCAGAGACTGTCCAGGCCGCCCACCCAGACGCCACGGTCACCTTCTCCAACATCCGCTTCGGCCCCATTGGCTCCACTTTCGAGGGTGGCTCCAACAGCACCGCCGCCGCATAAATCATTGATAGATGAATGGGCTAGACGGCTGGGTGCTCAAATTCGTACCTGTACAAATTTTTATTTCGGGGGAAGACACTACTGTACATAGAAAGTTGGTGTGGAAAGGGAAAGTATAAAGAGTGGGTTCAGTGGGATTCTATACTTCTAGGATAATACGATCATTTGCTCTGATATATCACTCTGACTGATGCATTGAAATGTGCATGTTTCGCCTGCAAGGCATTTTTATTTCTTGCCTTATAACTTTCTGTCTCGATTATTCAACGAGCAATGCCGTTGAATTAGGAATGACTTTGTTCCCCTCCGACGTTGCAGTGCATTTCCACGATGTGACGTTGGGGTAATTTATATATTCCCGTGTCCTTATGCAACCCCAGTAATCACAGTAGGCAATTCCCTTAGTATATTTACATTGTCATCCGTGTATTTAATATTCCCATAATTATTTATAACAGTGATATTACGCGTGTTGTTACTCACACCAGACACCTTTCCCTACAAAACACAATGGCTATAAAAGAAAAGAAGAATGGTCCCAGCCCAGACATAACCAAAATAACTCCCACGGTCGCATTATGCTTTTCCTTTCGCCACGCATGTTAATCCTTAACATTGACTCCATCGACCCTCGCCCTCCATATTTCTCCCGTCCCAGGCTGGTACCCATCGGCAACATTAACCGATTCCTCGCTATCTGCATACCCCGGCAGAGTCTCGCTGCCCATCTTCGAGCCGGCCTCATCCGTGGTGTACTCGGGTAGAGTCTCCATGGTATCCGCGCTTCCGCGTCTAGCATACCTGGTTCCCTCGGAGGACTGCGAGACGATGTCCTCCACCGCCTCCGCCGCGTGCCTCAGATCGGCAATCTCGGTCGCAATGTGGCTCGGCGAGGAGTACGCAGGATTGGGCTCAGTGCGGGGTAGGATCTCATCTTTCTCGCTGTACTCCCGCTTCATCTCTCTGCATCTGCGGCGGCGCCAGCCACAGCAGCGACGTCGCCTCCTAGGGGCATCGCCGTCATCACAGTCGGAGGCGCCACGCGCAGCTTCTCTTTCAGCGCGGCAGATGCGGCGGTGGATGTGGAACATCAGGCCGGCAAAGAAGACGAAGAAGAAGACGATGAGGCCAGGATGGGCCGCTTTGCTGACATGGCGCCACTGCCCTTTGTGGCCATGATGACCGTGGTGGACACTATGATGTGGCTTGTTCTCATCATCATCATGGCAACCGTTGGTGGCTACCTCCCCGTGTCCAGGTCTTACATGGTGCTTATCAGCATCGTGCTCATCGTGGTGCTTGCCTCCATGGCGACCGGATTGGGAGCACTTTGATTGATGGGGTTCGCGAGGCTTTCCGTGACAAAAGATAGACTTCACTTTGGATTTGATGTGCTTCGCAGTCTCTTTGGTGTTGTGGACGGCGACCATGAATACACACTTCGCCGAGTCACAGAGTGCGACACCCTGGATTGTATCCACTTCACTTGTGGAAGGCTTTTCAGTGATCGGCGACTGTGCCCCAATAGGCACCGCGTGGGCAACTTCAGGATTTTGATCTTCGGTCTTCAGTCTTCCGTTATACGACGCCTCATCGGAGGAGAGGTCTAGATAGACGGGCTTCGGATGTTTGCTAAGCTTTTTAATATTCAGGATTTCCAACGACGTATCGTCTTGAGAATAAAGAACCGTAACGCCGAGATCGTTCACAGGCTGGCCATTGACATTCTTCACTGCGAATGCAAGGGTGCGCGTCAACGGGCCACAGTTGAGGGTCCATTCCATCTGTATGCTCTTTAATCCAAGATATTCTGTGAGTTTAAGTGCGCCACTCGTGCTGTAAGGCACCGGGATTCCATTGATGAGAAGATCTCCTGATCCACACTCGGACCCCGACCGAGCGAGGTCAACTTCAAAACCCTGGGAGCCATATCAGCAACCATACGCGCGCAAGACTGGAGAAGAACGGCCGCGTACCAGAGAAGAGGAAGATACTGGGTCGACCGCTGAGGCGGTTAAGAGTGGGATAGTTAGCTGCACTGCATGGGAGATTTCGGCTGGGCAACGGTTAGATGCGACGGAGATAATTGAAGTTCGGAGCTGAAAACTTACTGTGAGTTGCAGAAACAATATCAACACCGTCCCAGGTATTGGGAGCAACGAGGGCCGATGCCAGCGCTGGCGCCAAGAGCGCGGTCGCGAGGAGGCCACGCATCACCAGCAGGCAGCGACAATAACGCCGCGCGGATGGGGCGGATAAGGGAATACAGAAACAATAACCGGGAGGACTGGATAGAAAAGAAGAGATGGAAAAGGAACAGAACCGAAAGAGTGGCGATATAGATGGAGGGATTGGGAGGGAACTATTGGCAGATGGGAGAGGTTTTGTTGAATGGATATCCCATGGAGGGGAATATGGAAAGTTGAGGGGTGATAGGTGATGATAGCCCACGGCCGCGTAAGTCTTTTCTTACACAGCCTCAGCATTGGCCTATGGCGGGAGGTGTACACCGCGCAGCGTGTACAACAAAGCGTATAATAAAACTGTATAATTCTAAAACTGAAAAGAAGTGCCTCTAGCACGAAGCTGCAGTGGCTTTATATTCTAGTAATCCGTTATCAATCATCGTTATTGAATTTCTATGAACACTGTAGATGAGAAAAAGCAGTAACCTTGGGAGTCGAAACCTCTGGTATATCACGTGATTGACTGTCACGTCACTATGGCAGTCTTCATAGACCTAAACCGCTAACTGCCACGGATGGTCCAAGCAAGCATCACCAAACGTTCCTCAGCCTCATCTCTGCATCACAGTGAAGCTATCCACGACAGGCCAACCATGGTGCGTACACCCTGCCAACACCCTGCTTCTACCGACTGCGTTCATGCGCCGCAATTACCGCTGTCATCGAGATATACTAATGTGTCTTCCAGCTTCCATTGGGCCTCCTCACTGCCGCCCAAGGGCATCCCATGCTCGTGGAGCTCAAGAATGGAGAGACGCTGAACGGCCATCTCGTTTCCTGCGACACGTGGATGAACCTCACCCTGAAGGAGGTGGTGCAGACCAGCCCTGTATGTTTACGCAACCCCCAGATCTTCCCCTCGTCTGCCCCGCGATGCTCGGTTCCATCACCAACACTTATGCGCCGACGCAATTTACACCCCCAAAACGCACAGTGACTAATTTATATGCTTGCTATAGGAAGGCGACAAGTTCTTCAGGTTAGCAGAAGTATATGTTAAGGGAAACAATGTATGTTCGGGCTGCTAAAGGGACTGGCTTTTACAGATGCTTACTCCCACAGATCAAATACCTGCGCGTACCCGACGAGATTATAGATTTGGTTAAGGATCAGCAACAAGGGCAACATAGTGGTGGCTATAGGGGAGGACGCGGAGGCTCAAGAGGAGACCGTGGTGGACGGGGAGATAGAGGACGTGGAGGAAGGGGCGGAGGAGGCGGCAGAGGTAGGGGGAGAGGGCAATGAAATGTTACTTGGCAACACCCAAGACGCGAAATCTCGCCAGCGGAATTGAGGAATGATGCCAGACTACATTGGAAGATGCATAGCTTGGCTGGAGTCCATCAGGATTCAACGGCGCATCAAGAATGCAATCTCCTGCACAAGTGGCTAGGCAGGAATGAGAAAACCGTGCAGCTATGGCGGAAATTGGAGCTGTATAATCATCATATAGAATCCACAGAGCAATAATCAATCAATCTGCCTCCATTCCGCCTCCCTCGCGTTCCCCATGAATATAAGAAATATATGAGGCAAGGGTGCACGTGATATATTTACTTCGTTAGCGCAAGGCTGACAAAGGACGTTCAAGTTCTTGGTGCACCAGTCCCTGGGAAATTCGACGACAAAATCCCAATGCCAATGTCAGCTCCACGAATTGCAGTCGACGGGTTATGGCGCTGCCTCTGTCCCTCGTTTGAGTCAATTGTACTCTCTAGAGCCAGATTACCCGTTTCGAGGGCGAGTTCTCGGCCATGCGTGCCGCGGAGGGCATTGAGACCTTGCGACAGGAACTTCTCAATAACCGCTTCTCGACGTCAGGTTTCCACTCATGTTAAATCAATTGATGTGTCCAATGATGAGGGTTCAACAACTGAGGTATTGGGAGCCAGCGAATCTAGCTCTGAACCCCCTCCAGCGACGGACTGGGGCACACTTTCCATTATGGAGCTGCACGATATTCTCCGAACGGTTCGAGATGAGAGCGGCTCATACCTGAAAACCATCAACCTAGTTCAGTACCTGATTAAGAATAGAGAAGAAAGACCAAATGTGCGGCACTTCGACGCACTTATCCGAGCAAACGCCGATGCAGAGAGAGGAAGCGCGGAAGAAGTTGAGGGGTTGCTGAAGGAGATGGACAAGCAACAAATCGTTGGAGACTCGGGCCTTTATCATAGCGTCTTGATGGTTTGTTCATTTCCCGCTTGCCGCAATGGCGATTCAGGATATTACAGTAAACTGACAGCTCACGCAGGCTCTGGCGGTACACCCCAACCATCTCCTCCGGGCGGAAGTCCTAACAGAGATGAAGGCCCGCTGGATTTCCCTCTCCCCACTCGGCTACCACCACCTAATCATTTCTCACCTCCGCGACCGCGAGTACGAACTAGCTCTATCCATACTCGACTCCCTCCATCATCGCCACATCCCAGTAGAACCATGGCTTTACGACATACTGATCTACGTTCTTTCAGAAGCCGGCGAGCTTTCTACCGCTCTCTCCATCCTCCAATCCCGCGCCGAAGACCCAGACCGCAATCCCTTATACCCAGATCCACAGGGCGTTAGCCCTGGTGTCTGGCCATACTTTCTCGATACTTGTGCTGCGGCATATGACTACGCGGGCGTGTTATACGTGTGGAGAAAGCGTGTAGAGGTTGATTATCTAAGGCCGAGCGACGGCACATTGGCAAATGTCCTCAACACTGCAGCGCTGGTTGGTGACCCTGCGCTAGCGACCAGTTCCCTGAAGCTGTTGGCAAATAGGAAAGGGGAGCTGCCTACAAGCAGTTACGAGGCCATGCTGGAGGCGTATGCGACAGCCAAGGATATTGAGAATGCGTTTCGCGTGCTATGCATCATGGGAAAGGCCGGCGGAGAAAGCGCGAGCAAAACACCTAGCTCGGCAACTACAAGGCCTCTATTCAAGCTTCTCAGAGAAGGAGGAGCGGAGCGCATCGAAGATGCGTGGAAGGCGCTGAAAGGATTAAGTTGGGAGGGGAATGAGATTCCTATCGCAGCTGTAAATGTCATCCTGGAAGCTGCCTCCTGTTCGGGGGAACTGTTTCTGGCAAAGCGCATTTACAAGCAACTGGTCAGCTTCCAATCGAAGACAGAGCAGCTTGATAGCTCTACCGCAGGAGGTATCGCCCACGGCAATATTCAACGCCAGACACGACAAAGGTATATAAATGCCCGTCCCGACACGACAACGTTCAACGTACTTCTCCAAGGCTGTCCCAAGTCCCGCGGTTCGCGCAGCACTAAACAAACGGCAATGTACCTTGCGTCCGAGATGGCGCGGCTTGGCATCCGGCCCGACGAGCTGACGTACGACCGGCTCATTCTGGTGTGTATTGATGAGAGAGAGCAGGATTACGGGGACGCATTTCGGTATTTACTAGAGATGAAGGCGATGGGATGGCTAAGAAGGATGAGGACTGGGACGTGGCATGCGATCGCGCGGCGGTGTGCAAAGGAGGGGGACAGACGTGCGTATGAGGTCGTGGGGATTATGGAAGATTTGGGATTGGATAATAAGAAGTTGAAGGATCTGCTAGATAAATTGTGGGAGGCCGGGCCCGTGGAGAGGCCTAGTGCGGCGCAGGATGCTGCGATGGCGGCAGATGTGGAGGTTGGGGATGGCGTAGAAGGCAGTGCGGGAGAGGCTAGGAACGAGTCTCAGGCGCCACAGGACGAACAGCCTGTCTGGGGTAATCTGCGGAGGAAGTCTGGCTCATAGATTTAGAGACAATGTACTCGTGTTGCCCCAAGCCCGACGAATGTGCTATAACAGTTATCCAGCTCCTATTAACGACCGGAAGAACATATTGGCAATTTGATTATTCACACGACGTTCTTCCCCAGGTTTTTGTTCCAGACGGATACGTTATTGATTGTTACAGATATATTACAAACAAATATGCTAGATGCAACACGCTTCATCTTCTCTCGGGATTCCCCCACACTTGTTCCCTCAGTTGCTGCGGCCGTGGTTCATACAGTACTCATCTACTTGCAACATCGAACCGACCAGCACAGCACAACCCGACCACCCACTGACTAACTTCCAGATAGTCATGGGAATATGGCTATGGAGACCTCCGGAGAGAGCCTGTGATTTGATATCGGAACTCTGGTGGCTTTTGACTCTGTTGTGTCTCATATGTCGACGGTGTCTTCAACAGAGTATGCAGATGGTTTGGCGCAGCCCCATGAAACTCCCCCGTCATGGCCAGCCCCCTGCACACCGAGTTCAGCTCAGTCTGTGAGGGATAGATGTTTCTTGCACCAGCGTCACACACAAGGGCCTAATCTTGCCGCTCTCAAGTCTTCTTCTCGGCTGCTTTCTTCATCTTGAAGTCCGCCACCCACCATTCTGCTTTCTGCTTCGGCACCACGAATATCCTTACAACCTCATCTACTACCTCCACGGAGCCGCTCCCGAGGAGTTTTAGTAATGTAACTTTCTGTCCCACCTTTATGAGCCCGCCCGTCATCGTTTCCACGTAGCACTCCACACCCTTTGGAGAGTACTCGCGCTGTGTGTCCCACGGCGCCTGCTCACCAAGGATATATCCCAACCTCTCACCCACCGTCTCCGTCTCGCCAAACTCCTTAATAAAGTCGCTCTGCAAGACGAGCGGATACAGCATCACAGTAGGAAAAACCAAGGAACTCGTCGGGTCCACAGGATCCGGCACGAGTCGCACCTTTGCATCCTCCATCTCCGGCGGCTGCGCTGTATTGCGCATGCGGATCCCCCGCGCTTTCAGCGCAGCTTTCAAGACATATGCCTCCTGCTTCACGCGCAATTCAGCCTCCTGGTCTTTCCGCCTCTTCGCGTCGACCTTCTCCGCCTTCTCAATGATTTGTTGGGCGAGGAGCTTGAGGTCCTTGTGGTCTGGATCAAGTGCCAGGCCGTGCGCGCAGGCATCATCCGCCTCGCGGATCTTGGCGAGGGCGAGAAGCGCAACTCCAGAGCGGTAGAAGGCCTTGATGTTGCGGGGATTTAGGCGGATGACCTGCGCGCAGTCGAGAGTGGCGGATCTATAGTTCTGGAGGTGGACATGACAAGCTGAGCGGTTGCCCAAACAAGCTTCGAGGAGCTTTAGTTGCTCCTTCACCTCGGCCTCGTCTTCTTCGCTGGGGGTGGGTGGCACTTCGCCTTTGCCAGCTTGTGATAATCCTTCTTCTAAGATCTTCTCTTCGGCTCGCTTCCGTTGCTCAGCTTGCAGTACGGTTATAGCTTTCGAGTAGAACTCTTTCGCGTCGGCCCAGCTCTTTATTTTGAAGACGTCATTGCCCTGCTCTTTGAAGTTCTGGGCGACCTCGCTCGGTGCGCCCTCGTAGGCAAGCGCTTTGAAAGCCTCGAGTTCGTCGTTATCCTCCAGCTCGGTCATGAATAGAGGCGTCTTATTCAAATCCGCAAGAATCTCGGCAGAAGAGAGGTTGCGGTAGGCATCCATAGATGGTGGGAGCTGGGGCGTCGTTGTGGACGAGGCGGGGTTGGTTGTGGGAGGATCGGACATGGAGTATGACTTGATGGCATCGGCGATCATGTCCGGGGTCGGCTCGGAGGGGGCAGGATGGTCGACGACCTCGTTCTCTTCGATAAATCCCATCGCGAGCGTTTTATACACCTATTACGGCGAGTAGTAGGACTGACTGGTGGTTTCCTTGACGGCGATGGCGAGCTTGGTTTTATTTCATAAAGTTAAAAAAATTACGGCGGGGTAGATGGACTTCCGCGGGACAGGACTAGCGTTCTTCCGTCAGCGGGCCGTGCCACAAGAGTATAAACTTACATCGCCAAGATCATGGAATAATTACTTCTTGTCGATTCGATGATACATTCTAATTAAATCCATAACTAACTGACATACTCAGCCAAATCGCACAGTATACAATATTCAGATCCCAACCCCTTCCCTTTTCCATATTCAGATCCCAAACCCCCAATTTCCATATTTGGTTTCCATAGCCTGCTTATGGCCGTTATCGTATCGACATAGCTCGTGTAAGTTTACCGTGTGCTCATATTCAGTGTATCCAACTTGGACACCATCATTTTCAAACCTCGAGATGCGTACTACCAGTGACATTCCAATACAACCATCACAAACTTGCTGCCCTCTTTCTCTTCGTCCCATGAGCAATTCCATTCCCCTCACCCACGCTAAGACACATAAGCATCAGCGCCGCACTCTTCTCTTCTTCACCCACTGCTTTTTCCACCAGAGATGAATTAACCCCTACAAGCCACGAACCATTGTCTGAGCTCCCCTTCTGGGCCTCCACGTCCTTGGTTACTTCCCTGTCCCCTTTCACCCGCTTTGGGCTGACATTTTGGCTGCCATCACCGTCCGCATCATAAACCTCCTCTTCCATACTGATCCCTCTAATCCCCAACCCAATCAAGCCACGATGTCTCATTGGTGCAAGGGTGTTTTGGTTCAGTGTCTGGGCACCAAGACCATGTTCGCCTACGGTGCGAGGGATGGCGCTTAGCCAAGGGCTTGCAACTGGACTTTGGTTAGGAGTTGCCGGATACGGCGGCGTTGGAGGGTGTTGGAAAGTCCGAGGCCTCCAATTTGGCGCTTGGCGTTGTACTTCATGCTCCCTCGAGGCAACCTTTGCATTGGACGAGAATGCAGACTTGTTTTGCTGCGCAAATCGCACCCGAGGGTGTGCATTTGCCGTTGTCCAACCGGATGAGGCGTAGCCAGAAGAAGGCGACGATGGAAGAGGGGTGTACGCTGTCATTGGCGTGAGCGGCCCGGAGAACTGTGCCCGGTCGAATTTTTGGAATGTAGTGCTGGTCTCGGACTCTCTGTCGGTGCTTTCGCCACGGACGGGTCCTCGGCGTTTTGGCTTCAGTCTCTTTGTAGCTTCTTCGTGATCCAGGGAAAAGACATTGGGGGTACTTCGAGGCGATACAGAGTCAATCATTCGAACCGTTCTCTGGCTAGGGCTGGGAGTCGGATTTTGAGACGCCGATGAAGATGGGTTAGACGTGGGGCCAAGTACGGCAGCGGAACGGAAGGCTATAGCTTCTTTTGTGCCGCGGATAATGACCGATGGGTCGATAACCATTCGGCCACAGAGTGGAGACTCGTTGGGAGTGCATTGTGATGGGAAGGTAGGCCCGAATATCGGGATGAGGGCGCCGGCGATGTTTGCACAGAAGGTTGCGCATAATGCCATGGCGCATGGGTATGGCATCCAGTATCCTTCGCCTTGTCAGATTATTTGTTCAAATGTTGGTAAAATAGGGCATACCTTGAGCAGCAAGGGCACCTCCTGTAATGCTGTGGGTAATTTCCTTGAGCCCTGGATTCATATTAAGCATCTTGGCCGGAATGGTCTGCAATTTATTAGAAGGTGTGGTATTGTTTTGAGCGCAGAAACAGCAAACCTTCGAGTAATTGCAGCACTTGAAGAAAGGCGTAATACGGACAAGTCCAATATTGTAGTCCCACATCACCGTGTGTTCTTTTTCTTCTCCTGGAAGTCGGAATGTGTATTGGAAAACTAGTGGTCTTGTCAGCAATGCCAGGAAGATGAATTGCATCCCTACCTTCAAAGCTGTGCCGACCTGTTTTTTCAAGGAAGCTTTTCTTCTCGCTGTTGTATGGGATATGGCGAGGATACTTCACAATCTCTCCAAAAGGAAACACCTTGTACTTTTGGACTTCGCTAACGCTCTCTGGGTCAAGGCTCTCAAACGGAGGGAACACAACGGTACCCATAACCTTGCCTTTGAAAAAGACAGCTCCATCTTTACTCATCTTAGATTTTGCTGAGGACCGTTGGCCACTGGGTCGAGGGCTTTCGTTTGGAGATAGATGCGGATAGTAAGATGGAGAGCTCGGAGGTAGACTAATCCATCGAGACTCTGAGGTAGATATGGGGTTGAGAAGCGAAGACAAGGAAAGCATAGCGCTGGAGAGTACTGTTGTTAGTCCTTCCGACGAACTATTGAAGGTCTTAGACGATGTTCCAGAATAAGTTGTAGGTCGTGAGCTCCGACCTTTAAAGAATGCAGCCACCTTGGGGTCGAAGCTTGAGTTCTTGGAAAAAATAAGTAAAGGTTTTGGCGCCCAGTCAACCCCTTCCAAGCAGCCTTGGGAGGCTCGGAATAAAGATTCAAAGCGCAAAGGAGAGGAACTTTCTTAGGTTGGTTCTGGATATGTGAGTTTTCTCGGCGTCGTCTCCGGCCCTTGTTGGTCGTGTCTTAGTGATAGCCAGTGAACATATGAGGCTGCGTTTGCACGCACACTAATATTTATGTGCCGAGGGTTGCTAGGTGAACATGCAGGCTTATGCGGGCTCTTGAAGGGATGTGCCTCTACCTGTGTGTTAATATGTCTCCCTTTATTTGATGCGCTGTTCAAGGGCACGAGATGATCCTTATCAACGATTCCAAGGGGCTTTTTCAACAGCGTTTCAGGGGTTCCGTCAACATGACAAGCCGCCAGCGAATACTGGAGGTAAACCCGATAACATCCCGCATCCTCGTCTACTATACCGATCCCCATAGCCCCAGGCGGACGGCAAAATCTCCCTTGGCAATGACACATGGCACAGCTTCGAGGAAATTAGTCTCAGTAGGTCCCAGCAGCTGCATGTTTCCAGTCAAAAGAGTTTCTGGCTGGCTGCTTGGATGGGCAGGGGTCTATTTCCGCCAAGACGAAGCCGTGGTTTGACAGCAGCACACAAATGCTAACGCTGTAAAAGGAGCAGGCAGTGTTTGGATGGGGTTAGGTGGATATGTAGTGACGGGTGGTGGCTGCAGGACAGAGCGGGAAGCTGCATATCTATGCAGCAGAATTGCCGCATGGGTGTGTTTCCGGCCATGACTCTTGTGGCTGGGGAGAAAGAAAGTGACTATCACAGCATATATCGCAGTAAGATAGCTTGATTGACTCGATGCAAGGAGCAGGGTAGCTTGGTGCTTGCTTTCGTTGAGGTTTATATCTCGGTATCAGGACGTGCTCAAAGACACATATCATACCCCTTAGGACGTAGCCAGGATTTGATCATGCTCCTTGTCGGCGTGAGCAGCCGTATATTGCATATGCCATTAAGTACAGCACTGAAGGTCGGCAAGGAAGGAAGTTTCCACGGCGATTCTAGAAGCTTGTTTAAAGAAGGATTGCTATTCCCAAGTAATGGCGTGTATTTGTCATTGCTTTGACACTGAGGACCCACAGGAGAACCATGCAAGTAGGCGCCTGAGATCCAACGTCTCAATGCCGTCATGTTCTGCCACGCCGAAGATAATGAGCTGTCAGATATTCATCGTGGCTGGTGTCTCTGGTCAACAGAATATCTCGACGCGACAGTTGAAGTCATGCGCAGAATGAAGAGCCGGAGGATGATACCATAGTAAAATACTACCATCAGAACCTGGAATTTAGTAAGAATATAAGACGGAACCATATGCGAGGATATCGTATCTGCTCACCTCGATAATTTGGGGCCTGACAATGCATTCTGGAGAAGATTATCGAGGGGTTAATGAGCCTAAAGTTGGAATCGTAACCAGTTTAAGATCGGCCACGTCCTTGCTCCCACGATTTACCCCGCCGCCAGGCCACAGCTGCGAATCCCCAATTTTTCGAGTCAGCAAGATGCTAGAAGTTGTCGATACAGCTACTGCTAGAAACGTCTGAAGCCTGCAATTAACCGTTGACCTACTCGTACCTGGCGTACCCCGCGTGGCTCGGGCCAACCACTTTCCAGAGCTGCACCTGTAAATAAACAAACGGAGTGATGAAGTTGAGAATTCGCCTACCTGGTCCAGGATCAAGGAACCTAACAACAACCCCGTGGCTTTTCTCTGGAGTCACATCCATTGATCATTGATCACCAATCACTTCAGAGGCAAGATATGAAAGTGCAAAAGGAGCCAAATCGTGCCGTAGTCCCGTCCTTGCCGTCCCATACCCATCAATGGCTCATTTGTATTTCATATCAACCCTTCTATTCCACAATGAATCCCGTTCCGCTTTTCATCCTTCATTTCCGCAGGATCTACAATTATACCACCGTATCAGGCCTGTTTGAGCTTTCAGTACAACCTCAAAAGCTCTTTTGGCTTTCCGGGGCCGTCCACGTTCGGTGACACTGGCACGAGCCACAATAAGGCAAAAAATATAGGCGGTCCTTGCTGCCAATAATTCGGAGTTAAAGAGGTATAGCAACACAAAATTAACAAAAGGGGCTGTAACGGGCAACGAAAACCGCGGGAAGCCATTGCGAGGCGGCTCATATTGCGGCTGTGATTGTGTCATGAGCAATCACGGAGCCTCAGAATAGTACAACCATGCCAAACTGTGAGAATTGGTTACACAACTCATCTCCAGTCTTCTTTGGGCCGTCTTTAGTTTCATTGAGCCTTCTTCAGCTTGGTTTCAGTTGTCAGGAGGTCAAGCCCGCCTCTGCCTCAGACTCGCAGAATAATCGGCACAATATTTGCATCAAATAGCATAGGGACACCAAATCCTTCTTTTATTGTCCAAGGCGTACTAATTCAAAGGTGCTTGTAGAATAGAGAGAGACAAACGTAAACAAACACCCGTATATATAATTGGCGGGTCCTTCGGTCGTATGTCACATGACATTCTACAGAAAACTTATGCCTGATGGCCTGAAACACCACGACGCGGTTTCCTCGCCAGTATCCCGAGCTTTGTTTACACAAGAGGACCCCGAATCCAAGACAACAAATAACGCACATTATTGTCGTTGACAGCACGCCAATCCCTCCATACACTCTTCACCTAATCACCCATTCAACAGCTGCGGGATAGGTAAACTCTATTCGAATTCGGTGCTTGCCGCACTCCTCTTACTGGCATCTGTTGCCTCGCGTTTCCCGCGACATAGTTAGTCATGGACGACTCCGTCATGGATGACTACGACGATTATGGCAATTCTGATGCCTTCTCCCCTGTTCCAGTCGCTGTGAGTACTCTCATTTCTAGTCGGAGCGGCGCGAGATTAGTGTGCGACGAGCTGATCGCAACTAGAAACCCAAACCGAAGGCAAAGGCTGCTCCCAAGAAAGCATCGGCAGCCAAAAGCGCCGCTAAACCAAAGGCTGCCCCCAAAAAACTGTCCCAGACCACAATAAAGACCAAGTCTGTGCCAAGCAAACGCTCTAAGCCTGACAGCGACGATGACGATGCAGCAGAAGATAGAGGGGAGGCAGTGGAAGATGACACAATATTATCGAATACGCCACCGAGCGCGAAGAAGCAGAAGAAGGCCCCGGCCGTGAAGAAGGCGGCAGGAAAGCCTCTGGAAACAATTGAGAACGAAAGTATGAACTTAGATGGCCCTACCGAATCAAAGCCCAAGAATGGCAGCGCGACAGATCGCTATCAAAAACTCACCCCTCTTCAGCACATCCTCAAGCGTCCCGATACATACATTGGCTCCGTAGAACGAACCGAACAGCAAATGTGGGTCTTCAATTCCCAAACAGAGCAAATGGAGACCAGGAAGGTTCAGTACGTTCCTGGGCTATACAAGATATTCGACGAGATTCTTGTAAATGCAGCCGATAACAAGCAAAATGATTCAAACATGAAGGCCCTCAAGGTCACAGTGGATCGCGAAAAGGGAGAGGTTAGTGTTGAAAATGACGGACGAGGTATCCCGATTGAGATCCACAACAAAGAGAAAATCTACATTCCAGAGATGATTTTTGGTCATCTTTTGACATCATCCAATTATGATGACGAGGAATCGAAGACAACTGGAGGCCGCAATGGCTATGGTGCGAAGCTTTGCAATATTTTCAGCACATCATTTACGCTGGAAACCCAGGACAGCAAGAATGGGAAAAGATATAAGCAGACTTGGACCGACAATATGTCCAACATGGGCAAAGCTAAAATCACAGCCAATAAGTCAGCAGACTTCACCAGGATTACATTCACTCCGGATTGGAAGAAGTTCCAGATGGATGGAATTGACGATGATTTTGAAGGCTTGGTCAAGCGGCGCGTTTATGATCTTGCTGGCACAGTGAAAGGTGTATCTGTGTATCTCAATGGCACCAAAATCAAGGTCAATAGTTTTAAGAAATACATCGAGATGTATGCCAAGGCCATCAATGCCGAACGTGGCCTCCAAGACGCCGAAGTCAAAACAACCGTTATTGTTGACGACGACGACTCACATAAACGGTGGGAAATTGGCTTTGCTGTTTCAGATGGGTCTTTCCAGCAAGTTTCATTCGTGAACTCCATCGCTACGACCTCCGGAGGTACACATGTCACCTATATTGCTGATCAGATTTGTCAAAGGCTTCTTGACCACGTCAAGAGAATCAACAAACAAGGGACAGCACTGAAGACCAACCAAATCCGAAACCACATCTTCCTTTTCGTCAACTGCCTGATTGTCAATCCTGCCTTCACTTCCCAGACCAAGGAGCAGCTGACAACCAAAGTCAGCCAGTTCGGCAGCAAGTGCCAGGTCACAGAAGAATTCCTAAAGAAGATCGTCAAAACCGATGCAGTTACCAATATCATGCATTTTGCTCAGCAAAAGGCTGACCAGGTATTGTCGAAGAGTGATGGCAACAGACGCTCGCGTATGACCAACCCCAAACTCGTAGACGCCAACTTGGCGGGAACGAGGCGTGGGCACGAGTGTACGTTGATTCTGACCGAAGGTGACTCTGCCAAGGCTCTCGCCGTTGCTGGCAGAGCCATACTTGATCCCGACAGGATCGGAGTATTCCCACTTCGAGGAAAGATGCTCAATGTCCGAGACGCTTCTATTGACCAAATATCAAAGAATGCTGAGATCCAGAATATCAAGCAATTCCTTGGTCTTAAGCACAAGCAGGTCTACACTGATCCCCAATCGCAGGGCCTTCGGTATGGACATCTGATGATTATGGCCGATCAAGATCACGATGGTAGCCATATCAAGGGGTTATTGATCAACTTCCTGCATGTGGCCTTTCCCAGCTTGTTAAAGTTGCCTAATTTCTTCCAAGAATTTATTACGCCTATTGTTAAAGTGTGGAAAGGTCCCAATCCCAAAACCGCTATTTCCCGCACATTCTTCACGATGCCCCAATATGACGAATGGAGAGAGAGGCACAAACAAGAACGCAACTGGAAGCATAAATACTACAAGGGTCTAGGAACCAGCACCACTCAAGATGCTCAAGTTTACTTCACGAAACTCGATGAGCATCTGAAAGAGTTTGAGCCGATCAAGAGAGAAGAGGAGGACCTATTTGATCTTGCATTCTCGAAGAAGCGGGCTGATCACCGAAAACAGTGGTTAGGCAACTTCATCCCAGGCACCTTTCTCGACCACTCATCCAGTAAAATCTCATATGACGATTTTGTGAATCGAGAACTTATCCTTTTCAGCATGGCTGACAACATGCGGTCTATTCCTTCGGTTATCGATGGACTTAAGCCGGGTCAACGAAAGGTCATTTATTCTGCATTCACTCGCAACATAACCTCGGACATGAAGGTTGTGGAGCTAGCTGGTTACTGTTCTGGACTGACGGCATATCAACACGGAGAGCAGTCGCTTCAGGGGACTATAATTGGTCTCGCCCAAGACTTTGTGGGATCCAACAATGTCAACTGCCTGGAGCCGAGTGGAAATTTTGGTTCTCGACTAGCTGGTGGAAGTGATGCTGCTAGTCCACGTTATATCTATACTCGATTGTCACCGTTCGCAAGGCGCGTCTTCTCCGCCCTTGATGAGGCAAATCTCGAATACAATACGGACGACGATCGCCGTATTGAGCCAAAGGTGTACTGCCCAGTTGTTCCCATGGTCCTCATCAACGGTGCCGAGGGCATTGGTACCGGTTGGAGTACTTCTATTCCCAACTATCACCCAGAAGATATCGTCACGAACTTAAAACGCCGAATGGGACGTCTCGATAGCTCCGAGGAACAGCCATTTGAGACAATGACGCCGTGGTTCCGTGGCTGGAAAGGTGTCGTCGAAGAGGCTGGCCCAGACCGTTTTCGCGCCGATGGGAGAATTACCGAGGGCCCTGGAGATAACGAAGTGGAAATTACTGAACTTCCTATCCGCGTCTGGACCGACGATTTCAAGGGCAAGCTTGAAGAAGTCATCAAGGGCGAAAAAGTGACATCATTCATCAAAGATTACAAGGAATTCAACGACCACGACAACGTCCACTTCGTTGTTCAAATGGATCCTTCTCAGATGAAGGTTGCTCTCACTGAAGGTTTAGAAGAAAAATTTAAGCTGCAGAAGACAATTGCGACGTCCAACTTGGTCGCTTTCGACCTCGAGGGTCGTATCCGCAAATACTCCAAGGTGGAGGAAATTCTTGAAGAGTTTTACGTCCACCGTCTGGCAATGTACACAAAGAGAAAGAAGCATTGGCTAGATATCTTCGGAAAGGAGTACCGCAAGCTGAGCAACCAAGCTAGGTTTGTTCTGGAGATCATAGACAACAAGCTTATTGTTTCCAAGAAAACGAAGCCAAAACTTGTCGCTGAGCTCCGTGCCAAGAAATATGAGCCGTTTCCGAAAGTCAAAGACGCCAAGAAGGCAGGAGAGGCAGATGACGTTGTGGAGAATGACGAAGAGGTTCCAGATAATGAAGATGGGGGTGCAAGAGATTACGACTATCTTCTTGGGCTTCCTATTTGGTCACTTACGCAAGAACGCGTTGATAAACTTAAGCGACAGATGGTGGACAAGAAGGCCGAGCTCGATGACCTCGAAGCGTTAAGTGAAAAGGACCTTTGGTGCCGCGACCTTGATGCCTTCCTTGAAGTTTGGCATGCGGCCCTTGAGGAAGACACCCAGGTTAAGAAGAGCATTCGATCACTTGGCCGCCGAGCGTCAAAGAAACTCGGTGTTGGCAAAGGTGGCAAGTTGTCGTCCAAGATAAAAAAGGATGAAGAATATATGCCAACGAAAAAAGCAGCTAAGACACTAAAGGCCAACCCTGCCAAGGGAGTGGTTCAAGTTAAGCCAACTGAGACAGCAAAGAAACGTTTCGAAGACATGTTTTCTGCGAAACCAAAGAAGCCGAAGACTCAAGCTCTTGGGTCAGATGGCGCCGAGGAACTGTCGGGTCTTTCAGACGATGATTTCGCCGCCGTTTCGGCTGCACCCGCACCCGCTGCGTCCAGGAGTAAGCGTGCGGCTGCCGCAAAGCCGAAAACTTGGCTCGTAGAAGACGACGATGAATCTGAAAGCGATGATGATAAGATGCTCGGGGATGTTGGAGCGATGGTCAAGGGCATCGGTGCAGAATCCGACACCGCGGCGAACAATGGCCGTCTCTCTCTTTTCGCAATGTCCAGGCCGGACAGCAGTTCCGGAAAAAATGCCTCGTCAACTTCCAAGCCCAAGTCAGCTGCTAAAAGCAAGGTTATTGACTTGTCTGATGACGATGAGACTAATTATGAGATGTTGGCCAAACCTTCACCGCAGAAAGCTCAGGCACCACAGCCACTAGATCGAGATCTAGACAGTTTCCTAAGCGACGACGACAGTTTACCTGTTGTACTGCCAAAAACAACAGCGACCAAACCAGGTCCGAAAGCAAAGGCTGCCCCGGCGCCAAAGCCTAAAAAGGCACCAGTTGTGAAAAAGGCGCCTTCTGTGAAGGCTTCGGAACCCGCGCCAAAGCCACCCGGACTGTCTCCTGCCGCCAAGGCCTATGCTGCCAAGCAGGCCAAAGTAAAGATCACTTCCAAAGCTGCCGCCAAAGATGATTCGGAGGATGATTTGGCAATGAGCGATGCAGAGGACGTCGATGACGATATCACCGAAAGCCCTGTCAGGCCTGCTGCAAGGGGTCGCCCTGCTCGTGCGGCTGTAGTGAAGGCAAAGTCTAAGACGCCCGTATATGCGGACAGTGACGAAGACGAAGAGGAGAGTGTAGTGGAGGAGGATAGTTATGATTTTGACGAGAGTGACTAGATGCTGTTTGATGTCTCGGCGTGCTATTCAATGAATGGCAGCTGTGTGGCGTGTGGAGTTTTGTTATGGGGGAACGGGGTACAGGCGGTTGACATTATCTCCAACCTGTTCATTTTGCTTTGGGATGGTACTTAGGGGGGTATATAAGCTATGGATATTGCTACCGGCTCCTTGCCGTTGCTATACGGATGTTAATGATTAGTTTCTTTGTTCATGGCACATTTGCGTCGAGGCATGCACCATGCTTGGGATAATTATAAATATGACGCACATAACGTACATGATAAGTGAGCTGGCCAGATAAGTGAGCTGGCCACCCAACCAAAA
>JPJV01000500.1:0-10195 GCA_000750745.1 Pseudogymnoascus sp. VKM F-4281 (FW-2241)
CGGGGTGTGTGGGTAGGGCTGTTGTTGTTGTTGTTGTTGGTGTTGGTGTTGCTGTTGGTGCGGTTGTGTTTGTTGGTGGTGAGGGTGTGAGAGGACATGTGGCGAGTGGGAGAGGGCGTGTGGTGACATCTGTTGTTGTTGTGCATGTGCGTGTTGTTGTGGGATGCGGAGGGGGTGTGGTTGTGGGTGGTGCACAGCGCGAGGGCCTTGGTGATGGGGGTGTGATGAGATTTGTTGTTGTGGTTGCGGTTGCGGCTGTGATGTTTGGGGTGGTGGAGGTTGTTGTTGCTGTTGTTGCTGCTGCGGTTTCTTCTTGCGTTTACTCTGCTTCTGACCCTCCTGTGGCGCCGCCGCAGGAGGGGTGGGTGGTATGCTATGCACGAACTCCTCCACAGTCCGCAACCCCAACTTGGGCTCCAACACCGCATCCTCGCCACTCTCATTGCTCGGCCGTGCCGCCTCCTCGAAATCCCCTTGCGACACACCATGCGGGTACCGATCGAACCAATCGCCATACTGACTAACGACGCCCGCCTCACCAGCGTTGCCACCGCGCTTAGCCGCAAACGCGCACGCTTTGAAGTGCTTCTTGAGCTGTTCTGAGGTCCAGTGGAAGACGCCCCAGGCGCGCTTCATCTTGGTGAGGTAGCGCACGTTGGTAGCGAGGTTGCGTTTTGCGAGCGTGGCGACGGCCTCATCTTTGGAGAAAGCGAGCGGCATCTGTGACGTACTGGAGAGGAAGGCGCAGTAACCCGCGAAGGGGGCGGTGAGGGGGTAGGCTTCGGCGACGCGGAGGAGAGCGGAGATGCGCTGCGCGGCGCTCGTGGCGGAGGCGGCAGCCGATTCGATGAATTCCGCTGGCGGTGTGGGGCGCGGTGGACCGGGCAGCGAGCAGTGGACTGCGTTGTGGCCTAGGAGGAGAATGGTTTGCTGTATGATGATGTGGAGGAAGAGGAATTGGTTGGCCAGGCCCTGCGTCTCGTGCGCGCTGAGGTTCGCGGGTGTGTACTGTAGCGATTCAGGGAGGGAGCGCTCGAACGCGTCGGATTGGACGCGCAGGTCGGCGAACTCAGAGTCATCGGCCCAGATAGGGGCGGGGTCCCGGTCACGTCCACCTTGGAAGTAGTAGATAATAATGCGGCCCCAGAGCGCGATCGCGCGGATAGTAAAGGCAGCAACACCCATGTTATCGCGGGCATTGGAGAGCTCTCCCTCCCCCCCCGCTGATGGAAAGGGCACATCGCCCTTCATATCCTCCGTCGGCCCTTCCATGTCTAGCTGGAACAGATCCTCCTTGATTGGCAACTGTACCATGATGGATTCCTCCTTGATAAACATCGGCCTATCAGTGCCTGATGAGTTAAACCGATCCATCAGGAAACACGCCCACATCGTGCGGCGCCGGATCTCTCGATCCACAAAGCTCAGTCGCACGCGCGAGTGTGGTTTGCACGGGTCATGCTCTAGGTCGCGGTGTAACTGTAGCGCATATGCCATGCGGATCGCCATGCCACCAAGCGCCCAGCTGCGACCGCCGTAGCATGTCCCAAACTCGTGGAGCCCAAGGAGCAGGAGGCATGTTAGGATTGTGATGTTCGGCCATTCGTAGCGCTTGAGGACTATGTTGCGCGCTTCGGCGGCCCAGGATTCGCCTCGCAGGAAGGCTGGTTGTGAATTGACCTTTGGGTGTGTCGAAAATCGGGCGGAGACGGCGCATACGGCCAGGATTAGGACTGGAGGGAGAGTGTCGGCCCTGTTTTTGTTAGAATCTGCGCTGGATATTGGAGTTAGAATAAGCTAGCACTTACTTGAGTTTGCGCATGAAGCTCGGTTTGTGGAGAACATGATACGCTTGCCCATACAGATTGTCAAAGAAGACTTCAGCCAAATGCTCCTGAATCTCCTTCGACGGCAGCGCATCAGCGCCCTCAACCAACAGTTTTGTCTCCTCCGCTTCATGCGCCGCCAGCGACGCCGGTAGAACCTCGTTACTGGTGCCCTTCACCGATGTAGCCCAGGCCTGCAGCTCCGGCCCAAATGCCTCTTCCGCAGGCCTCTTCTTCGTAGCCACCGGCTTTGCCTGCGTCGTCCCCGGTATCGCGGGCTTGACCTGCGCCCTCACGACCGCCACCGCCTCATTTTCCTCTTTGGGTATAATCCTGATAATACGCTCCTCCATGCGCTTCAGTCGCTTGTCTAGCATGGCCATGTAATCCGTGCGCGGCGCCGCCTTGCGCGTCGTCACCTTATACACGCAGGGTATCCGGCTGCGCAGGCAGTGCTTGCATGCCGGCTTCTCGCCCGAGCACCGGATCTTCTTCCGTCGACAGGCTATACATGCTAGCGGTAGTCGTTTGCGCTCCTTCCCTGCCTTTGTCTTCAGCTCCGTCCAGGCGGGCGTCTCGTTCTTGTCCTCCTTGGGCTTGCCCAAATCAGTGCCATCTGCGGCTCCCGTGTCGGTGAGCCCGAATTCGTCGTAGCCGTCTGGCGCCGAGGTCCCGCGAGCACGGCTGCCCTCTGGACTCTCGTCATCTGACATCTCCTGCGTGCCACTGTGGTCTGCCGACTCCTCCATCTTTGGCGTGGAATCCTCGTTATCGCCCGCTCTTTGTATTATTTCTTCTGCGCCATCTCGTAGCGACGCATGCATTTCTCCACCGTCATTAATCTTTGCCTCCGCTAGCTCGTTATTATCGAAGCCCGGTAGGTCGTGGAATGGAAATGCCACATCCATAAAGGGCTCGCTCCCCATCCCATTCATCTCTGGCTGCCCGTTCTCCATGGCTGGGGGGCCTGCCAGCATTGGGTGTTGGCCGCCGAGATTTCTCGAGTCGAGGCGGTGGCCTTGTCGGGGCGCACATATAACCCGCGGCTATAGCTTTCGAGGTTCAGCTTGTTTCGATGAGAGGGTGTATATTCGGGTGGCCGGAGCCAGTTCGATTCCTGGTGGGGCACCACTCGGTGCGGAACTATTCCAGCTCAATGACGCTCTGATGCCGTCGCGCTGCGTCTGGATCATGATAACTTTCGAAAAGTTATCGCCCATTCATTTGGCGCAGACTCTGTGTTGTGGAGGCGTCTCTGGCCGCAATGGCATGCGTTTGCCACTTGGAATTGTTGAGATTGGAAGGCGGGAACAGGTCGAACGGGTAGTGGAGAACAAACGACGTCGTTATGTACAGGCGCGCAAAGCTCTCTGTGGGCACTACTCACTGTGGGCTCTCGGGCTTTCCCTCCTCGTCTCTTTCTTTATCTCCCTTTGTGGACACACAAGTCAGTGCTGGGACAAAGTCGTAGGCCGAAAAGCGACAGAGATCGGTCATCAATGGTTTTAGCTTCGCATGGGCCGAGATCTTATAAATTGGGCGGTGGATAAATCAGGCGGGGATAAATGATTTTGCAAGGGTTATCCTATCCCTTCTCCCTGTTACTCGTGTTACTCTCTGGACTCACTGTCGCCCCTCCACAGGGGCGGGTCATACGTACCGGCGGTAGCAGCGTAAAATAGGGCCGTAGGGGACTGGGCTATACGGATCTGGTAACAGGGCCGTGACGGTGCAGCGGTGCAGTCGATTTAGTGGGCTGGAGTTGGAGTACCCATGTGTGGGTAGGGTATATGTATGTAGAAGGCCAAATAGGAACGAAGCTGGAGATGATGAAGCCGATATAGTCAATATATAGTCAATATATACTCAGTATATACTGCGCAGTATAGTCGTAGAGTAGTAAATAACAATTGAGAGATGATGGGGATAAATGCAGTAGATGGAATAGATGGAATAGTAAGTGTAAAGTACAGTACATACATTCAGCCCGCTCAGCCCGCCGGCCGTGATGGCGGAAGTTACCTTTGCCACCAAACTCCACAACCACTCTTCTACCACCACCACCACCACTTTCACCGCATCCATCACTCTTCTGTGCCGTTGCAGCACACTAGGGATTTGCTTCGAGGCGTTATTACCCTGTCATTTAATGCCTTTTAATGCCATTTAACGCCATTTAACGCTATTCAACCATGTCTTGCCCAGTTCTTGCCCAGCCAGGTCTTGCCCCCATGTCAATGTCTATCATCATCCCGTCTCTCCCTTAATTTTCAACTACTTTGAGGTTATATTGATGGGGATCTTCAAACGCTTGGGGAGGTCTAGAGCAACGGTGGCTTGGGGCTTGCAGAAGAAGTATCGGGCAGCGCCGTCGATATGGTCTTGCCTTGCAACATGTTATACGTAAAACTCGTTGAAACATCTTCCTGTGGGCCCTCTTTCTGAAAATGACTCTCTTTCTGACATGACTGACACACCGGGTAGACTTACCAACTTTCCAGAATCAACTAGGATGAAACATCCTGTGAATGCGACCGTATAGCAAGAATAACGCAGCTGTCAGCGTTTTCAAGCATTCCCCATCCTGAGTCTCTTAGAGCCCCAGCCTTCGTATGTCTATTACGAGTACACCCACATCTACCCCTGCTGCACCGATGGAGGTTAATGTACGGCAGGGAACGGAGAAAAAGCTTGGAGCTTGCAGGGGGCAGCGAGTGTAATTCAGTCCTTACAAATCACTGGATAGGATGTGCAGAGGTCAGAGTATACAGTGTTGGGGCTTGGTGTTTCAGCGTTGAATCCAGCGTTCGACGTTGACAGGACCACTGGAGCGTATCATTCCTCTGTGTACAGCTGCACAGTCAGTATCATGCCCGCCCATCGTGGCTACCACGCACATTACATGGCTTGATATTCGGTTGATATGCCTTTTGCAGGAGCGATCTTCAGAGGCTGTACTATTCGCGCCTTCTTGTTCTCCACATCGGAGCAGACTGCTCCAGTGTGCAATCCACATGGTGGACTGCGCTGGAAGGAACTCCACTTGTGATAATTTCCAGAGCTCTGTGAGCACAGACAGCGCTACGCAATACTACTCTGCAGGTCTGTTCTGTACGGACAGTCCTGTTCTGTACGTAAAGAAGCCTGGAAATCATTTTGATAGCCCTCCCGTCACTTCCCCCACTATAACGGGATGCTCCTCATACATCCCAGCCATCTGAACCGCCTTCAGTGCCAGCTGCCAACCATTACAACCAAAGCCCGACGAGGGCGAATCGGACACCTCGGTCGGAAGGCTGTCCCTTTTCGTCGATGACATGCCACCGGGGGACCAGGCAAGACAAGGCAGGTCCAAGAATGGCCAAGCCAAGCCCGGATCACCGTCGTGTCTGAGCTTGTTTACCAATTGCTTATGGATGGAAGATTACTATTCAGGGAGCAGTCACAAGCAGTCACAAGCAACCAGCAATTACTTGCAATTTGACTTCGAAATCAGCGACGAGTGCCTTTAATACAACAGGGAACCACTCGGGCATATTGTAGCTCCTGTTCATCCTAGACTAGAGCATGTACCCCATCTGCACAGCCTCAGCGCACCGCATTTCCGGCCTCCGATCATTATTTAGAGGCTTCTAGTATGGATTCTAGTACTATTTCTAGTGTTATAGTAGACTCCTTGTTTCCGCGCTTACGCTGTTCCCGAAACTCTCCTTCACCCCTTCACCCCTTCAACCCCACACTTCCCATGCTTCCACAGCGAGAGCGCACGCACGTGAGCCACCACACGTGAACTATACACCAGCCACACACCAGCCACACGTCTACATTCCCGAGGTACCTTGTTGCACCCCAAGTTTCAGCCACCTGGACCTGACTGAGGCTCGGGAGCTTGGACCATGTTTAATGACGACCTTGGGCTCGAAAGAGGCTGACTGGAATACGGGACAAGACAATATCCATATACAGATTCGAACAGAAATCATATCGGGTGCCTCCATACAAGTGCCCTACCACTTTGCAAACACCCCTTGCACTGGAATCATGAGGCTAGAGAGCTCATAAGCCGACAACACCGCTTGTTCAAACCACCAACTCATCCGCCATGTCAGAAACCGTGGCCGCGCAGCATCCCCTCGAGCAGATTGGGACCCCACTGACTCTCCTCCCCGTCGGCCTCAAAGAAGCCGCGCTCGACTCGCCCACCTTCCGCGCCACCGCCGTCCACTTCTCCGACCAAGTCGAGCTGGTAGAGCGCTGGCTCGACGCCTACGTGAAATCAACGACGAAGCTCGTCAACGACGTCGGGGCCCTCGAGGAGACCATCAACACCTTTCTCAGCCGCTCGCTGCCGCCCACCAACGTCTCCGAAGCCGTCTTCGACCATGACTATACCTTCCTCGCCATGCAGCGCTTCGGCGAGGGCTCGCGCGACTGGTGGTCCCAGTTCGTCGGCGGGGCCAAGCGTATGGAGACTACGATGGTGGAGCCACTCAAGGCCTTCATGACCGGCGAGCTGCGCAACTTCAAGGATGCGCGGAAATACCTCGAGCACTCACAGCGTGTGTTCGATACGACACTCGCGCGCTACCTGGGGCAGTCGAAGACGAAGGAGCCGTCGTCACTGCGCGAGGATGCCTTCCAGATCCACGAGACGCGCAAGGTATACCTGAAGGCCTCGTTGGACTTCTGCCTTCTCGCACCGCAGGTCCGCTTCACGCTCGATAAGCTGCTCGTCAAGGTGTCGACGGAGCAGTGGAAGGATATGAAGAAGTCGCGCGAGCTGGCTGGCGTGAATGCTACGCGGTGGAACGCCGAGATGGAGCGGATAAAGGGGTGGAGTCGCGAGATGGACTCTGGAGAGAGCGTGTTTCGCCGGGAGCTGCAGGCGGCGAGGAAGGAGATTGCACAGACGGCTAGTGTGGCTGCACAGCCGTCGAGGGAGCTGGAGGACTATAATCTCTCTACGGTGCCGTATATTGGCGCCAAGGGGCCGTCGTTGCTGAACCTGCAAGCATCTTCGATGTCGGAGAAGCAGGGCTGGCTCTGCCTGCGGGTGATCTCGGGGAAGCCTGCGAGGACTACGTGGGTGCGGAGGTGGTTTTACGTGAAGAATGGCATTTTTGGCTGGCTCATACAGGGGTCACAGAGTGGTGGTGTCGAGGAGAGCGAGAAGATTGGGGTTTTACTTTGCAATGTGAAGCCTGCTGTTAGTGGTAGGTCGAATTTTATTTTACCTGATATTGTGTCGATGCTGACTAGTGTTTAGAGGATAGAAGATTCTGTTTCGAGGTCAAGACGAAGAACGCAACGATTCTCTTACAGGCCGAAACACAAGGCGAGCTGATGGAGTGGCTCGAAGGGTTCGAAATTGCAAAGAATAACGCCATCAAGGCCAGCGCTGATGTATACTACTCCTCATCTGGACTCGATCCAGCCTTCTCCATCACGCCCCCTTCAGTCCCGGAATTCGCAGCCAAGACCGAAGGTCAAATGTCCACGACAGAAGAGTTCTCAGCTGCCCCACTAGACCGCGGCAACACCCTACCCATCCCCAGCTTCGAGCTCAGCGCCGGCCCCCGCCCCAGCGTGGACGCCTCAGCTGCGCGCCGCTCGGGACGCGAGGAAGGCGAGAGCGGCCGCGACCACGCCGCGCGCATCATCCAGAAACTCGACCTGCACCGCCGTGCAACTGCCATTGGACAGGAAGCCAATGCGGCGCCCCCGACGCCGAACCCGTCATTTGGGGCGATCGGTGGAATCGGGAGTCTCATCTCAGCCAGCCACAATATCTTGCCTGTGTATGCGACGCCTGCGATTACGCAGGGGACGCTGAAGTCACTGCCCCCGCCGAGCGAGTTCCACACAAACACCCTTGCGCCATCGACGCTGGCGAATCCACCGGCGCCGACGAATCTGAGTAAGACGGCTGTGGTGGTTAGTGGGGAGCGAGGGCTTGGGCTTGGCAAGAGCGATGCTAGTGGAAGCATGCCGAATGGAATCCTAGCAAATCTGTGGGGAAGCAGTAATTGGGGATATAACAATAGACTCGGCGCTGACCTTTCGGATCCAAGGAGCGTGACGAGGACGCCATCGCCGAAGCCGCCGAGCGAGGAGCATACTAAGACGGACGAGAAGCTGTTGGTACCGGGGACGGGGACGGCGGTTAGCACTAATATTGAGACGGGAGTGAAGACACAGCCGCCATCGCCCCAGCATCGGAAGGCTTTTAGTGTGGATACGATATCGTCTGCGCAACAGACTCCTCAGGCTCAGCCTGTAAAGGGAGAGGAATTTCCAAGCAACTATCCTGTAGAACTGAAGGCGCAAGAAGCCCAGTTCAGAACGCTGTTTGCTGACGTACCGAGGGAGGACAAGTTGGTTCTCGTCTTCCGCGCCACGTGGAATCCAAATGACCATCAGGAGTTCCCGGGACGCGTTTACGTGACGCAGAAAGACATGTACTTTTATAGTAACCACCTCGGACTTGTACTGATTACGAGCGCCTCACTGGACACTATCGATGAAGTGACGGCCGCGCCGGGCAAAGACTGCGATTTCTTGTTTTTGCACCTGAAGGAGAGCGCCATCACTTCGGACTTCACACGCATCACGATTAAGACGTTCCTCGAGCCACTGCGCCTACTGCAGTCGCGCCTGAACTACCTCATTGAGACGCACCAGCAGCAATCTCCCAAGTCCCTCGAGGACATCATGACCGACCTCGTCAAGCTTGAGACCGACGCCCAACCCCCCAGCTCCAGCAACTCCAGCTGGGAAGACCCCTCCCTTCCCACTCTCAATGAGCGCCGTGCCACCCGCCGCGACCGCGATCTCAAGCGCGCCATCCACGTTTCCCGCGGCACCACCCTTGACGCCACACGGCCCGCCAAGTTCCAACTCCCCGCCCACCCCGTCATCTACGAGCCGCCAGACATGCCCCATAAGTCCGTCGAGCGCATCTTCGAGACGAGTCCCAAATCACTCTTCCACGTCCTCTTCGGCGACAAGTCCGCCGTCTTCCAGCTCCTATATCATGAGCGCCGCGCCCAGCGCATTGCTCAGGGACCATGGACGCCGCTCGAGCGCCAGGGCGACACACAAGGGCGCATGCAGCGCGATTTCTCCTTCCAGATCGACTATACGGATCTCTTCCGCCGGCAGCGACAGGCCAACATCGTTGATACCCAGGTCATCGACGTGCTGAACGACCACGTCTGCTATGTTGTCTCTGACTACAAAACACCCTGGCACTTACCGCATCACGCGGACTTCAAACTCGTCAAGAAGATCGTCATCACCCACGTCGCCAAGTCGCGCTGCAAACTCGCCATCTTCACCGCAGTCCAGTGGTCGCACGCCCCTGCCTTTTCAAAGGGGTTAGTAGAGCGCCAAGCCACCGACGACCTAGACCTCGACGCCCTCGACCTCGCCGACCTCGTCGCCGACCAAGTCCGCAAACTCGGCCCCTCAGCACGAACCCGCAAAGCAATCCAGATCTTCGGCCACGTCGGCCAACAGACATCCGTCTCCCTCTTCTCGTCCGCCGACGGCGCACTCCCGACCCGTCACGCAATCAAGCAACGCACCCTCGGAACGATGGTATGGGAGCGCACGTCGAGCTTCCTCGAGACGGCGGTGAGCGTGATTATGATGTGGACCTTCGCGCTGCTCAAGAAGACGTGGAGTGTCGCGAGCGCGAACTCGATTTTGTTGAGTCTGCTGGCGTTGAGTGTGCTGGCGAATGTGTTCATGTCGGGCAAGGACGCGAGTGAGTGGTGGACGGAGCGGAACGCGGCAAGGTATATGGCGCGCTTGGGCGTTGGGCCGAATACGATGATGAGTAAGGCGGTCTTCATCGCTGATCTCGATGATGCGGTGCGAGTTGGTGGGGAGAGGGGGGAGCCGAGTCCGTGGTAAGTTTTCACTTTTGTTTATCCTTCTATCCCCCATTCCCGTATACTATACGGAACACTAACATTCCGCCAGCTACTCAACCTTCCTCGCTCTAACCAACACCACCGACCTCGACGCCCCCTTCTCCTCCTCCCACTCCCCATCACACTCGCACTCCTCCTACCCACCCCACTCCTCCCTTACCACTCGCTCTAAATCTTCAGCCGCCTCTGCGCGCCGCCTTCTGACCGCCCGACAGTCGCTAGCGACGCAACGATTCGATCTGCTCGTTGCGCTGCGCGTTGTAAATCGCGTGGAGCGCGCGGTCGTGCAGGCGGAGTGGGAGGAGTGGGTTCGAGGGGAAGGAGGGAGGTGTGAGGCGCTTAGGCGGCGGGTGAAGAGTGGTAAGGGGGCGGAGGTGGGGAATGATGTCGGGAAGGAGGCGTTGGAGTGGATGTTTGGGGGGGAAGATGGGG
>JPJV01000506.1:0-10325 GCA_000750745.1 Pseudogymnoascus sp. VKM F-4281 (FW-2241)
TCGTCCTTCTGGGCATGGTTCCCACCCCCGCGGATGCCAGAACCATTGTTAGCACATGCGTTCAAATACCTGGTGCCAAAAAGGGCAACCTTGTGAATCTTGCTTGAGCCGAATGGTCGCCGTCTACCATGCATCCATCTAATCCCTTGCTGCATCTCATAACTTGCCGTCTGGAAACTTCGCTCGACCGTTTGAACGTCTGCGTACGTCGGCCTCCTTCTGCTCAGTAGATTCCGCAGGTTTGATACCAAGATGATCTCTCCGGCGGCATCGGTATTCGGCGATGCTTCGCAGTGGACTGCCAGCGTGCCTGCTAGCATCGACGGAAGCTGGACTTGCAACAGTCAAAGGTCTTCTATCGAGATGATCGAAGCCGAGTCCAGAAAAACCGGTGCAGAACGACAGGCTCAACGCAACGATAACGTTCGGCAGCTTGCAAAGAACATGTCTCCTTGGACGTGTAATGCCTGCCTTACCGCAGAAGCCAATCCTTTCCAACCACCACAGAATAGCGCTCTCGACCCAAACGGCTCGGCTTTCGATGCCAGGGCCTGGACCAAAGCAGTCCTTGCCCTTCGATCAAAAGATCCTGGAAAGTATCCAGAGAGGACTACTGGCGTCGCCTTCCGTGATCTTAATGCCTACGGCTTTGGAGTGCCTACAGACTATCAGCAGACTGTAGGCAATGTCTGGCTAGGAGTCCTCGGTCTAGTACGCAAGCATCTTGGAACTGGAAAGAGGAAAATTGAGATACTTAGAGGTCTCGATGGGATAGTCGAAGCCGGAGAGATGCTTGTTGTACTGGGTCCTCCCGGTTCTGGCTGTACGACCTTCCTCAAGACCATATCTGGCGAAACCCACGGCTTCAACATTGACGAGAAGTCACACTTGAACTATCAAGGTAAATTCATCCGTCATTTTTTATTGCCAAGTCAGCTAAATCGCGATTTGGACAGGCATTAGTGCAAAGCAGATGCAAACAGAGTTCAGGGGCGAGGCTATATACACGGCTGAGAACGATGTCCACTTCCCGATGCTTACAGTCGGGCAGACGCTCTATTTTGCTGCTACAGCTCGTGCTCCCCGTGAAATTCCAGGTGGCGTTTCAAAAGACGTCTATGCCCAACACATGCGCGATGTTGTCATGGCCACCTTTGGAATCCTACATACTATGGATACCAATGTCGGTAATGACTTTGTTCGCGGTGTATCTGGCGGCGAACGCAAGCGCATTACCATTGCGGAGGCGATGCTGTCGCAGGCTCCTCTACAATGCTGGTAAGCCTTCCTCAGACTCAGCATCGAACTCCATTCTATCCAACCTTTTCAAACATTGCCCGTCTTGATTTCCCTTTGTAGTTGTTTTTGTCGCCAAGTTGCCTGACTACATCGATTCTGCTTGCCCAGTGTCCATAAGTTCAGCCGTATTGCTATCTCGCTACATACAGCTTACGATTGATCAGGGATAATTCCACACGTGGTCTTGACGCGGCAAATGCTATAGAATTCGCCAGGACTATTAGAATGAGTACAGAACTCTCAGGCGCCACGGTTTGTGTTTCTATTTACCAGGCTTCCCAAACTACCTACGACCTATTTGACAAAGTCTTGCTCTTGTATGAAGGCTGTCAAATTTTCTTCGGAAAGACCACCGAGGCTAAGCAATACTTCCTTGATCTGGGCTTTGACTGTCCCGCTCGCCAAACAGATGCCGACTTTCTGACATCTATGACCAATCCGCAAGAGCGTTTAGTCCGCCCTGGTTACGAACATCTCGTTCCACAAACCCCACATGAATTTGCAGACTGGTGGTACAACAGCTCCAATTATTTCCAACTTAAGCAAGATCTTGACGCGTACGACAGACGATTTGCCATAGGTGGCAAACATCTCAACGAGTTTTCTGCATCCCGTAGAGTTCAGCAAGCACGTAGTCAGCGAAGGAAATCACCATTCACCCTGGCCTATTTCGAGCAAATCAACTTATGCCTGTGGCGCGGTTTCATCAGGCTGAGAGCAGATCCGTCCGTCACGCTCATCGCGGCTTTCTTCAACATTTTGATGGCCTTGGTAGTCTCATCCGTGTTTTACAATCTCCAGCCTACTACCGGAAGCTTCTTTCAGCGTGGCGCTTTATTGTTCTTCGCCGTTCTTCTAAACGCTTTTGCCTCAGCGCTCGAGGTAGGTGGACTTCAAAGCCTATTGAGCGGTCTTCCGCTAATACTTGTTAATAGATCATCATTCTCTACGCCCAACGACCCATCGTCGAGAAGCATGCTAGATATGCATTGTATCACCCATCAGCCGAGGCGTTTGCAAGCATGATCACGGATATTCCTTATAAAATCACAAACTCTATCTGCTTCAACCTCGTTCTTTACTTCATGGCCAACCTTAGACGCGAACCAGGTCCCTTCTTCTTCTTTCTTCTCGTCTCGTTTATTATCACGCTTGTTATGTCAATGATGTTTAGGACTATCGCTTCAGTGACCCGTACGTTGGAGCAGGCTTTAGCGCCTTCGGCACTTATAATTACAGCTCTTGTTATCTATACTGGATTCGTAATTCCGAATACATATATGGTCGGATGGGCACGCTGGATTAATATCATCAACCCTGTGGCATACGGCTTTGAAGCTCTCATGGCTAACGAATTTCATGACCGCAGCTTCACTTGCAGCACCTATGTCCCATTTGGCGGCTTCTATGACGATGTGCCTCCAGTCAATAGAGCCTGTGTCGCTATTGGCTCTGTTCTTGGACAGACTACAGTAGATGGAGACGTTTATCTCGCCAGCGCCTTTGGCTACCATAACTCCCACAAATGGCGGAATGTCGGCATTATGACCGCTTTCCTCGTGCTCTTCCTCATCACCTACATCTGGTCCGCAGAGACTGTGCGAGCAAAGAAGAGTCAAGGAGAAATACTCCTGTTCCAACGCCGGAAATTCGAACGAGAGATCAGCAAGCAGCAGCGCACCGATACTGAAAGGGGCGAATCTGGCATTCCCATGCAAGTCATCACAAACCAATTCATCCTCAGAGAGCAGTTACATCTTCAGAAACATACTGCAACCTTTCATTGGTCCGACATAACCTATGACATCAAGGTCAAAGGAGGACATCGTAGGTTATTGAACATGATAGACGGCTGGGTAAAGCCCGGAACACTTACGGCTCTGATGGGTGAATCTGGCGCTGGCAAAACTACACTACTCGATGTACTTGCCTCACGAAAAACTGTTGGCATAGTCGGAGGCGATATGCTTGTTGATGATTGCGCCAAAGATGCAAGCTTTCAACGCAAAACAGGATACGTCCAGCAGCAAGATTTGCACCTACAGACGTCGACTGTCCGTGAAGCACTCAACTTCTCTGCCTTACTCCGTCAGCCTGCCTATATCAAGCGAGCGGATCGACTGGCATATGTGGATGAGGTGATTGAACTTCTTGACATGCAGCCATTTGCAGATGCTATTGTCGGTGTCCCTGGCGAAGGTCTGAATGTTGAACAACGGAAGCGCGTCACGATTGGCGTAGAGCTTGCTGCAAGGCCACAGCTTCTGCTCTTTCTCGATGAGCCAACGTCTGGCCTGGATTCTCAAACGTCCTGGTCAATCTGCGATCTCTTAGATAAGTTGACCAGGAATGGCCAGGCAATCTTGTGTACCATCCATCAACCATCTGCGATTTTATTTCAGCGTTTCGATCGCCTCTTGTTCCTCGCAAAGGGCGGTAACCTCGTGTACTTTGGTCCCATCGGCGACAATGCCTCGATACTCACTGGCTACTTCGAGCGAAACGGTGCAGCACCTTGTGGCGCAGCGCAGAACCCAGCGGAATGGATGTTGGATGTTATTGGTGCTGCTCCAGGTTCTTCGACCACCATCGACTGGCCGCGCATATGGCGTGCAAGCAAGGAATACCAAGAGGTCAAAAGCGAGCTCGGGACGTTGCAGTGTCATCGGGCTATCGATGATTCGAGTTCAGATATAACCATCGACGCTAAACAGGCACTGCAGGAATTTGCGCAGCCATTTTCTGTACAGTCCTGGGAAGTCACTAAACGTGTTTTCCAGCAGACTTGGCGAGATCCCGTCTATATTTACAGCAAGCTTGCTTTATGTCTGTTCTCTGCCTTGTTCATTGGCTTCTCCTTCTTCAAAGCGCCCAACAGCCAGACTGGGCTACAAAATCAGATGTTTGGCATCTTCTTGCGTAAGCCCCTGCTACCTGGATTTACTGAGCAGTATCAGCGCTAACTTGCTTGAAGTTGGCAGCATTTTGCCCAATCTCGTGGAGCAAACGCATCCTCGTTTTGTCACACAGCGTGACCTGTACGAAGCGAGAGAACGGCCTTCGAAGTCTTATTCCTGGAAGTCGTTCATGCTTGCCAACATACTGGTAGAACTTATATGGCAGCTGCCTATGGCAGTAGTCATCTTCTTCTGCTGGTATTATCCGATGGGGCTCTGGCGTAACGCCGAAGCAACTGACTCGGTCACCATACGAGGGCTGCAAATGTTCCTCTTCATACTCCAATTCATGATTTATGCATCTACTTTCGCTAGCGCTACAATTGCTGGCGTTGGCTCGGCGGAGGTCGGAGGCGCGTTGACCAATGTCCTGTTTTCGCTCGCACTTGTCTTTTGTGGTGTCCTAGCCACGAAGGACCAGTTGCCAGGATTCTGGGTTTTCATGTACCGACTATCGCCGTTAACCTACTTGGTATCCGGCATGCTCACGACGGCAGTCGCAGACACGGATCTCGTGTGTGCAACAAACGAACTGCTCCGGTTCGACTCCTTGCCGGGACAGAACTGCTCCGCCTACCTTGCTACGTACGTCAAAATCTTGGGCGGTTACCTCCAGCCTAGTACAGAAGGTTCTGCTCATTGCGAGTTTTGCCCGTACGGCAGTACTAATCAGTACCTTGCTCTCCTCGACATGCACTACGATCAAAGTTGGCGCAATTTCGGCATCTTATGGGTGTTTATTCTGTTCAACGTCTGCTTCGCCTTCTTCGTATATTGGCTTGCCAGGGTACCGAAGACGTGGAGCCTAAAGGGCAAGGACAGACGAGAGGGGCGGCACTTTTTGTAAAGTTATCGCGAAATCGTGCTACAGTGCGTACTATTATAGAAGCGAGCGATGCCATTTAGATTAAGCCAAGGTGGCATTTGATTTGATTTGATTTAATTTGATTATAGCCTAGTCTAGTACTAATTTATAAGCTAGACCCTCTTCTATCTTTAATTAGAATCGATTTCTGAGCTAGATTATCAATTCATAAGCTAAATGCGGAGCGCGTAGCGCGACGCTAGGCGCTCGTCTAAGTCACAGAATGTGACCCGAAGTCAACAACCTAGCTCGTACTCCCGCCGGCTTCGGAACCGAAAGCTCCCATTTTCTGAGTACTGTTATGCATGTTGCAAATGGAGTTGTAGTGAAGATGACTGGAGCAACTATTGTAAATGGCATCTTGAAAATCTAACAATGAGATGCGGGCTCCTTACTTTTCGCTACACGCTTGCTATTGCAGGTTACTGTCCATACTGCGAGGCGATGAGACCCTTCCTCTATCACAAAGGATGCAGCAATGGATGACGAACGCTACGCTACTCAATCATATTGACAAGCATCTTGAAACTAGCGCAAAAAAGGAATGCCCATATCCCTTATGTCGCGTACCACTCATGCACGCTTTAGACTCCTGGGCCCATTTTCAGGATGCTCACTATATTGAAGAACCACGTTCAAACTGTGTGACCAGGAAACGGAAGAGCGAAGATAACGAGGAATATGTGCAAGACACAAAAGGCGAGACTTTAAAGTATGTGAGCAAGAAGGCAAAGAATGAGGATGAGAAGGTAGAGGGGGAAAATGCTGGACCTAGGACAGTCATAAGATAAATAATACTATTGTCGTTTTCAAATTGCGGTTGCGGTTGCGGTTGCCAATTGTGGCTGACTTCTTGGACAAGGGTGGTCCACGAACATTCCGGAATTAGTCATCAGCACACTATTCCAGATTCGGTATTAAATGCAAAAAACTGGTAACATCACGTGGGCAAAGGGCGACAAATTGCGGGTGCGGTTGCCAATTGTGGCTGATGATGTTGTATTCAGGGGATTCTATTCAATCAAGTTCCATCTCAAATACATGTAATAAAATACACGTAATAAAGTACAAAATTACTATTGAGGACTATGCTGACGCGACGCGATTCGGTTAGAATATACGCACCGCTGCGCCGATTAGTCGTGGTGATGGTCGAAAACCACTGATGTGGTACGTACCAGGCGGAGAACTTTTGCCGCGCAGCTCTATACTTTGCTGTGTATCAACCCTTTCCTTAAGCGACCTAACTCGATCGATAGTCTAGGCATCAGCATTGCTTTGCCGCATTTATTTGTGTTGACGCCTTAGCCCCTTCCTCTTGGTCCCTTCAAATACCTGATCTTTCTACTATTAAGTCATTAGAGAAATAACAACATCTCTCTAATGCAGCCACAGTGGGATCCAAGATTCCTTAAACACCACGGTATATAGCAGTAAACGCTTCAATTGTTGGCGGCATCAACATGGCGTTAGAACGCGCCGAGTCTGACGACTTCGAGTTGGTCAACCGCCACAAGGCGAATCTCAGCCTAGAGGATCTCGCAAAATCCAGAAATGGCTTCAGCCCACTAACCACACAAACGTCTCCAGTGAGTTTCGCCGCCATCTGGGCTCGCAGGCTCCAGGAACCGGTCACTGGATCTGTGACACCTTAAAATTTGAGCAATGGCAGACCTCAGAGAACAACGGAAGCCTTCAAATCAAAGGAGATCCGGGAGCCGGAAAGTCGGTACTTGCGGCGTCGATGGTTGACCACCTGAAAAGAGACGACGAGAATTGGGTCGTTTACTTTTTCTTCCGATACATAATTGCGGCGAATCGAACTTCACGGAGTCTTGTTCGAGATTGGCTGGCTCAGTTGCTGCCTTACAGCCCGAGGCTGCAGGCTATACTGCAGCCGTTGGCAAACAATGAGCTGGAGAATGTGTCCGACGAGCAGCTGTGGGGGCACCTGTTGGCTGGACTATCGTCAGTCCAAAAGGCGTACTGCGTTGTGGATGCACTTGACGAGATGCAGCTAGACAACAAGTTCCTTCAACGTCTTAATAGCCTGGCAGTGTTCAAACCACGATCCGTGAAGCTGCTAATGACAAGTCGGCCGAAAGAGTACTCGCAAAGCAGTTTGAGAGATATCTCCATTGTGCACATCAGCCTGGAAAGTGATGCGGTTGGAAATGACATCACAGTATTTGTCTCTCATCGTTTACGAACTGCTCTTCCGGGTGCGGATTATGAGGAGCTCAGAGTCTCCTTGGCATCGACAATTTCGATAAAGTCTCGTGGGCTTTTCCTCTACGCGCGGCTTGCTCTAGATCAAATCATTCCTAGATTGGTATCGAAGCAGCAAGTGGACATCCAGAACCTGGCGAACACCCTGCCCGTGGGCCTTGAAGAAATATATAACAGCACGTTGCTGAAGCAATCTCAACTCCTTAAATTCCCAGGCCACCCGGGAATTGGAACCAAGATTCAAGTCTTTTTACTCGAATGTGTTACTCATTCATCGAGGCCCTTGAGGCTGAATGAGCTCGCAGATGCTCTAAATGTCGCGTTCATTCCGGGGCTGTATATGGCTTCATTTCCTCAATGGAATCCGAAGCAAGTGACTAGAACAGCCTGCGCACCACTTCTGGAGATTCTTGAAGATGGAACGGTACAAGTCATCCATCATTCATTCACTGAATTTCTTCTCGACCACAATCGACAAAAGTCAGGACAAGAAGACCAATTTCCCGTGCTAGACCCCAGTGCGATCCACAGGAAGCTGGTAGAGACATGTATTACATACCTGCAGTCTGGAAGTTTAACATCCAAGGATGTCAAACCCGAGTTTGTACAGATGTGTGACGCTCTATGCGACCATGGAGATTGGCCTTGCCCGCGAGACCTTGTGCAAAAAGATCCCTATGACTATCAGCAAGCTCGACTACAATATCCATTTGTTGAATACGCCGTCAGTAACTGGACTTGGCACGCCAGTCATTACGATATCAAGGACACGTGGCTCTTTTCCTTGGTCTCGTTATTTATGGATAGTATTAACACAGCCTTCCAAAGATGGCTGATTCTTGAGTGGCACGCGAAGTACCCTGTAACTGAGGCCCAAATACCATCTCGTCTGCATGTCGCTGCCTATGCTGGAATGACGAAATACGCCACGTCTCTCATCAAAAGCGGGCAAAGAGTAGAATCGCCCGACTTGAATGAACGAACGCCGCTGCACTGGGCAGCCGAAAAGGGGCATATAGAAGTCGTTTCATTGCTACTACAACACGGAGCGACCCCTGATCCGGCAGACTTTAAGGGTCTCAAGCCCTTGCATCTAGCTGCGAAGAATAACCATGCGGACGTTGTGCGATTACTTTTACAAGCAGGCGTGGACCCACTCACCCCCAAAACGCAGGAGAATCATCGAGGAAGGATCAGAGGAGGCGAAAAACGTACAAAGGGGGGGACGGCCGTGGAGTACTTGTGTTATCTTGGTCATACAGAGTCAATCCTGGAAGTATTGCCGTTCGTCAAATCCGAAACTCTAGAAGAAATCTTGTGTTCTTGCTGTCGCTACGGACAGGTCGAGGCTACGCGTGCCGTCTTACAGAACTCTAGTGTCTCACCGAATGCTATATTTGAGGGTGCAAGTGCCCTATATCTGGCTACCAATCACCCAAGTGCGAAGTGCGTCGACTTCCTATTGGCCCGGGGAGCGAATCCTAACCTTGCTTCGGAATGGCAGCCTATGATGTTTCATCGCTGGCACAGGGTACCAACGAGGGACTGTGGAATGCCCTTACACAAACTTGCGATATCATGGCGGTCCCGTCGCGCCGATTATCAGTTGATTTTTGACTCGCTCGTGAAAGCTGGGGCTGATCTGGAGGCTAAGGCCAGACTCGACGAGACCCCCCTACTACTGTTACTGAACACAAATTCTGGTTCTTCCAGAACCGACAACTCTTACCTGCCTGCGATTAAAAGCTTCTTAGAAGCTGGTTCCGACATCTCAGCTGCTGGCGATGCCGTAGGACCTCAGGGAGCGAGTGCTAGGAGAACTATCCTCCAGCGGCTGCTACAAGGCGACCAAGATTTAAATGTATTTGACTTATTGCTCGAGCATGGAGCTAATATTCACGTGCGAGACGATAGTGGGAGCAATGCTCTGCATCTGTCAATGGGAAGTCATCATTATCCCAGGCTTGAACCTGAAGTGATCGATAAGGTGGCAAGTAAGCTACTGGCAAGAGGAGTCCAAGCCGATGCTAAGAACAGAATGGGACGCACGCCTCTAGAATTAGCCGTGCTTAACTCAAGCTGCAGCCTGCGAACAGTGAAAACACTCATTCAGTCGTGCCCAGACCGTGAGGCTCGCCAGCGTTGCATGTCACTTATTGAGCGTCGGCCAAAAGGAGAGATGGATGCACTTCTGCAAGTGCTTGTTTCGGCAGGTGTCTCTTTGGAATTTCGAGACAAGTCTGGTGCAACTTCTTTACTTACGAACACACGATCACCAGAGATTTTCCAGTGCCTTCTTGGTCACGGTGCGAAAGTTGATGTTGAGGACAATCGTGGACAAGGTATTCTGCACTACTCGGTCCAGCGCGGTCGTCCTTCGGTTGAGAGGCTTAGAGAGCTTGTCCGGCTAATCGTCGTGACCAACCTTTTTTCGCTTGCGCTCAAGGTTGGAGGAAGCGAACGCGCCCAGCCAGATTGTAGAGGAAGCGAACGCGCGCCGTCAAATTGCGACCGTAAGTACCTGTACATAGTAATTTATATGTAACGGTACATAATCTACCTACTCTCCGAAATTATCACTTTGACTCCCACTCTCACTCCCACGTTCGCTCTCATACTCCTCCTCGACCTCACCCTCACTCTCAGGGGCAGCTTCTGGGTCAGGAATTGGGTCCTCCCACTCCGGAGGAATTGGAAGGCTGGCATTGGTGTAGAATGCCACCCTCTTTTTCCGCAGGCGCTCTGCCTTACGGGCCTGAACTCCAGCTCTATGGAGCTGTTTCTGGGCCTGGTTTGCAGCCTGACGGGCGACCCAGGCTTCTTTGGCTGCGAGCTTCTGGGCTAGAATCTCAGCTTTTTCAGCCCGTAGCTCGTGGGCTCGGTCTACTAAGAGCTCGCCCCCGAATTGAAGGCGGGCATGGCTTCGGCTTGCCCGCTTCTTCGACTCCTCGACCTGCCGCCGAACGGTGCGCAGG
>JPJV01000507.1:0-10645 GCA_000750745.1 Pseudogymnoascus sp. VKM F-4281 (FW-2241)
GGGCCGGCCGGTTCATGAACCAGCTCAGTTCACGGTTGGGCCGGAACATATATTTTATGCAATTTAGTTTAAGTTAGACCTTTCCTTACGAACTCTTGCCTCCTCTGTAAACATATTACCCAAGTCGCAATTAACCTTGTTCGTGCACTTGTTCCCTCATAGATAGTCGTTCTTGTGCAGCCGAAGGGGAAGGCCATTAAACCTGTACATCTTCGTGAATACGAAGAGACTGAGCACGAGAGATTGAGTCCTGAAGAAGACGACGAAGTTTATTTACCATGTATTTGTCCTGAGGAATAATCACCGAAAATACGAGCTAATCCTCTTCATACCTCGCTGATGGAAGGAAGACTGTCCTCCGCAACGATGACTAAAGGATAGTCTCCCGCGTAACTCCATCCATCCAGAACGCGCCTTTCCCTCACCACAGCATAACTTCACTTTGCTGCCAGTGGATCGTCACGCCGATCTGCCGCTGAGGCGATTATAGGCATTGCGAATACCCTGAGGAATGCGGTTAGAAACGTTATGTTCGTGGTATCGGTTCAAGTTGACGTAGACTTACATTCATTTCCGACCTTGCAGGCACCTTGGGCGCAGCACTTTGGTCCGCTCCAGCCTTGACCGCCGCACTAAAGAAGACTTGTTAGGGAATATTACGATAATAGAGAGCGAATAACTAATGGAAGACGTACCTGGCCATACAACGCCGAGCACCCCGTTGGTGGATCCGGATCCCCGCCACCGGTACCCGGATCCGGATTCGGATTCGGACTCCCGTTCTTTGTCACGTAGTAGATGTTAGGGGTCGGCGGTGTCTTCATGCCGTCGCCGAGGAAGTAGTCGACGTGATGTGACTGGACGTAACCCTTAAGGGTCATCGCGTTGCGGTAGGCAGGGTTGTGTGACAGCGTATAGAGCCGGATGTCTGACGGGATATCGGTGCTGAAGATGAGGAGCTCATCGTAATTGGCATTGGGCACAATAACTTCCTCACGCCAGTCACCTAGAATATCACCGTGGAAGAGCGGGTTCGGACCCATCTCGTTGGTGCCGCCGTAGTCGCTGATTCTGAGCAATCGGGGCAAACTGTTGGACGCAGATGGACTGTTCCAGTTCCACTTCTCGAATTTGCCGTCATTGTATAGCTCCATGAGAGCATCACCATCCCACCACAGACCGAGATGTGGCCATGGCGCTAGGCTTCTGTTCGGTTCGGTGAGCCTATTGACCTTGGCGTTGTAAAGGCCGTTGAAGGACCAGGCCTCCATCCCGGCGAACCGCGGGTCAATGTCACCAACCATACCACGTCCGACATCACTAGGTGCACTCCCAAAGTGCTCCCAAATGATAGTGCCATCCCTAGCGTCAAAGTAATACTCGAGGAGTTTGCTAGGGTTACTTTGCTGGACTCCGTAGCCTTGGAGACCGCTACGGTCTGGATCTATCTTGGCAATGTGGAACCGGTCGCCATGTATAATGCCCTTGGGCCCCATTAGATACCGCACTTTCCCATCACCATTGAGACAGAAGCCAATCTCGCAGACTTCGTCCATGCCATCGCCGTTAACGTCAATGACGCGCGTATTATGCCCGTCGGGCGCATCCTGGCCACCGCGCAACCACTTCCATGCCATAGTGACAGAGTTGCCATTAAAAGTCCAGGCGCCCATCATGAGATTAAAGGCCCCGTTAGACTGTCGGTTCTTCAGGTACCCCACCAGATACGGCCTTTTACCGTCTAGATAACCGACGCCGAAACGAGCTGCCAAAGGACCATTGGCCTGGTAGTCGCTTGGAATCTTGGATGAGCCACGTAGTTTTCCAGTCCTACCCTCGAGAATCGCAATAAATTGTTCGTTGTCGCCATTACCACTCCTGAAAGTCTGTCCATCGCCAAACACGACGCCGTTTGCGATTCGCACACTTGGATAGATTAGCCATGTGAGCATTAAGGGAGTTTGGGCTGAACCTACGCGACCTCTGCATATCCATCGCTATCAAAATCGTAGACTGTGACGCCATCCCAGTGGCCTACATTGACAGTTGCTGAGCCAGGCGAAATGTTGTTTTGATTGTTGCTGTTCGGTCCCATGTTGACCTCCCAGAGGAATTTCCCATCACTGCGGTAGGCTTCGAGCTTTTGGGGCACGGTCTGCCGGTGGAGCACATAATCAAACTCCTATAGGCACGAGTGTTAGACATAGCAAATCAGCATTGCGGATAATACGTCGGGCCACTTACTCCGTCTCCATCGAGATCGCCAACCCACAAGTACTTGATTTGACCGCTTCGTTTGATCGGGATGCGCACCACAGGCTCTCTGGCATTATTGGCCCGTAAGGTGAACGTGCCGCTCGCCTGTTCCTCCTTGCCATTCAGTTCCGGCCGCACATGGTACGTGTTGGGCTTTGTCAAGTCGACACTAGTGTCCCGGAAGTTGGTGCCACCAGTCAGGACATTTGAGTTGAGACGTTGCGGGGTGCCACCACTAGTGGCCCTGTAGATGTTGAAGCCGATATCTTTAGGGTCGAGCCCCAGAAGCCGCCAGCCTACCAAAACGGCGGTGTTACTTGAACGGACCGCAACAACGCCTCGGCCAAGGTTTTCCATGGGCCTCTGGGCATATGCAGTAGGCGAGAGCACCGCAGTGAGAGCGGCAACCGCAATGACGAGCTTGGAGAAAAACCCCATGATTGCTACGCAGAGCTAATAACTTAGACCTGAGTCGGCGTAAGTCTAGTTGATGATGAAAAACGGATTAGAAGTGATTCGGAGACATCTTATATACTCGACACCCAGTCGCGAGGAATCTATAACTCGGCAGTCAATTAGAGATGACCCGGAATTTCGGGGGATGTCCAACGGACGCTCGGCCTCTACATGTCGATGCCAAGATGCGGAGAAAGCAAGCTTCATTGGAGGAAATAGTCAATTGTATGCACCTTAATTAAGTTAATTTATTGAACAGATATCTCGTAAATTATAAATTGAGATTAAGGGACGCCGGATACGCCCATGTTAGATCCGGAACCTTCCGGATCCAAGACTCTTTCCTGTAGGCGGAGATTTATAGTTCGAAATGGTTTGGTTCCCGACTAGCCGCCGTGCACAAGCGGGTCGTCGGATTTGATTTCCAGGGTGGAATGGCCCAATCACAGCTCGCACATCGACATGCATGTCCAGTTGAGAAGTCCATATTGAGCGGCCAAAAAGGTTAAAGTTATTAGGAACTAACTATAAGGAGCTGAACTAGTCCACGGTATAGTGCAGGGAACTTCCTTGGCTCTTGGCGAATATCATACTTCATAGTTAGATTGTACGGATACCAACAATCAATTAATGCGACACTTATCAAACTCCATGTATTGTCCGTAGATAAACCCTAATACAAATCAGTCAGTATAGCCGCTTTGACCGTGGTCAATTGACCTCCAATGCCCAACTACGACGGGGGGAAACCTTACAATTCAATTAAACACGTAAAGTCGCGTAGTCCGTGCCTTACTCCCATGCCCATGTGAGGACACTTCGAAATGGTAGCAATTCATAGGCCCTTGGCCTCTACGTCTGTGTCTGGGAATCGATTGTCTCGGTATTGGTGTTAATTAAGCCCATTTCAACGCGGTAACATCATGGGAAAGTCCTCAGAAGATGCGATACTTACGAACATTGCGTGCGAGTTAAGTGAGGGTGGATTGTGACCAGGCCGTTTTCGTTTCGACTTTACAGCACTTTACATCAACAACGCCGCCATCAACACGGTGAAGATGGGTAATTCCTTCCTACTATATACAGTAGAAGGTTTTAGACACAATGTGCAAATGACCATTGCTCCTCGTAGTAATCGCCAAATCGCTGCTCCAGCCCGATGTCTCTGTACGTAATAGCTCTTGCAAGGTTAGCGCTTGCATGCTTAGCACGTATCTTGTCACCATGGCCCGGTACCGTACCGGGACGCTAGCCAAATTATTAGTGGTCGTATGACGGTCAAGATGCGGCCGCTGGAGTCATTTTCCCTGAACCCCTAATCCTTTACCACCCCACTAAATCCGTAATATCTCTCCCATTTTATCTCGCATCAAAAATCAGAATGCGCCATTTAATTCTCCTCGTCAAACTGATCTAAAGCAATAACGAATGCACGATTTGCATGCAAAAACCCCAAAATCTTTTAACCCAACTTAACTTCCACGTACGCTGGCGAGGCGGCGACGCTCTCGCTGATAGAGAAAAGAGTCGATGTTGATGCGAACGATTAGTATGGATGAATGGCCTTGCATCAGGCAGCTATGTACGGGCGCGAGGCAGTGGCACGACTGCTGCTGGAAAATGGTGCCGACATCGATACGAAAGATGAGTATAAGCGTACTGCGTTGCACTGGACAGCTGTGTATGGACGTGAAGCAGTGGCACAGTCCCTCTAGAGGGGGGTGGGGGAGAGGCAAGGACAGGAAATGCGGAAGGATGGCGCTTCACGGAGCAGCAGCAAAGGGAAGAAACAGTGGTGCAATTATTGATAGAAAAAGGGGCGGCAATCGAAGAACAGGATATGCGGAGACAGATGGCATTGCATGGAGCTGCGGCGAAGGGGGAGCCCCACAGCATTACAGCTGCTACTAGGGACGGGGGCTAACGTTGGTGCGAAGGGTCAATACAAATGGACGGCGCTTCACGAGGCAGCAGCAAAGGGGAGCAAGGTAATGACGAGGCTGCTCCTAAAGAACGGAGCCGAAGTTTATGCTATGAATGATAACGACGGATAGACGGCAGCACACTAGGCCTTCGAAAATGGCCACGACGCAGTAATGCAGCTGCTGTTACCTTGTCATGCAGTTCGCTTTAAGTATGTTCCGAATCGTCGGTGATGTCAGGCTGGGCCAACCGTCGATTTCGACATCCTCTACTGGGCCGGCCCATCCGTAGATGGGCTAGCCTACCCATCCGTAGATGGGCTAGCCTACCCATCGATAAAGTAAAGTAGGGATGTTGGTTCTATAGAACGTATCTGCTTTTCTATCAACAAACTACACACTTTTATGGATCCTATAAATGCAAGGTAAAGGCGGATTTGGACTTCATGGCCATGCCTTTGCTATAAACGTGCCGGGGCCATTGATGGAAAATAGTACTGCCTTGCAATGTTGAAACTATCTTTGTCTAAACAACTTGGCTGGTCTGATCCTGTTCCCCTATGTCAAATCATCCTCAGTCGTGGAACGTTGGGACTCGGGCCGTTTCGCCGATATGGTCAGGGTGTGGGAGTTGGGCGTATACCGTATACCGTATACCGTACCTCAGACCACAACGGTTTTGATAAATCATTGTGTGCCCTCTTTCGTGTTTCGTCGAATTTAGCTTCTTCCAACTGGACAGGAATGGTGTTCCGTATTTCTGTAAAGTCGGCACTGATCGCTTCCGGGACGTATCCCAGGATGTACCCCGCAATGCGTTAATCTATCTGCCTTTGTTCCCAAATCACAATCCCGCATTTGTGGCGACGTCGTCTTTGATTTCCCCGACAATGACATGGATTCCTCTGTGAATCGTGGGTGAGTATCCTTCTCCGTGGGTCACCTGGGGATCATCTCCGTATTTTAATCTCCGTGGAAAATTGTACTTCCGGACTATGGAGATTCTAAACATCTCCGCCGGGGGAGCTCGAGAGTATTGTATATAAGTATGAATGTCCCCTGTTCCTCCTCGTTGTTTGCTCTTCACTCCTCTCATAATCTATTCTTGTATATATCTGTTCATTTATACACCCGTCTCGTCAACATGAAGTTCTCCATCCTCTCCCTCGGCCTCCTCGCCGGCTCGGTCGTCGCAGTGCCAACCCGAACATCTGAGGATATTCCTCTCGTCAAGCGCGCCTCCCTCAACGATGTAAGTAGCTACATTTTCCCGAAAGTCGTATCATCTGACACCGCCCCTAGGTAGGTACCGGCTTCGCCAGCCAGAACGGCGGAACGAGAGGCGGAGCAGGCGGAACCACAACCACCGTGTCCAGCTATTCTCAATTCACCGCAGCAGTCGCGGGCAGCGCGAAGAAGGTCGTCGTCGTCTCTGGCACGATCACCCAGAGCGCTAAGCAGGTCAGAGTTGGCAGCAACACTAGCATCATTGGCAAGAACTCTGGCGCCAAGCTCGTGAACTTCGGCCTGTAAGTTTGATGATCCCTACGTAAGAATCGCATACAATACTGACGTGTCTTCAGCCTCGTCAAGGATGCCTCCAACGTCATAATCCGCAACATTGCCGTCTCCAAGGTACTTTCCGGCAACGGTGATGCCATCGGCGTCCGTACGTAGATCCCTATCCCAACTGAAAGAAATGTACTCATCTAACCCTTCACAGAAGTCGCAAAAAACGTCTGGATCGACCACGTCGACGTCTCCGCCGACCGTGACCATGACAAAGACTACTACGACGGCCTCCTCGACTTTACGCACGCCGCTGACTTCGTCACTGTCTCCAACAGCTACATCCACGATCACTGGAAAGGCTCCCTGATTGGGCACTCAGACAGCAACGCTGGCGAGGATCGCGGCCACCTGCGCGTCACGCAGAACAATAACTACTGGTCCAACATCAACTCCCGCACGCCTAGCATCCGCTTCGGCACGGGACATATCTATAATTCCTACTTCCTCAACTGCGGGGATGGCATCAATACCCGCCAAGGGGCACAGGTCCTTGTTGAGAGTAATGTCTTTTCGGGCACGAAGAAGCCGCTGTACTCAACTGATGCTGGGTATGCGGTCGAGAGAGACAACAACTTTGGTGGCAAAACCAACCTAGCGCTCAGGGGCTCGCTCAACAGTGTCCCGTACAGCTATAGCTTGGTCGGCAGCGGCAACGTCAGGAACGCCGTTGTTGGTCGTTCTGGGAACACTTTGAGCTTCTAGATGGGTTGAAAGTGGATGTCAAATTGTATTGACTTTACTTAGGATGTGTGTTCAGTTGTAGATACTTATTCACTCCTTTGTACATGCTGCTCTCGCTCGCCCGCTGCGTTGTATATACACTCGTGACCAAATAAATTCATATCCAAGAAATCATCCCAACCACCAACCATCTCCTATCGAGATCATACCAGATTCCCCCTCCCCTCCTAATCCCTCTCAGGCGCCTCAAACAAGTTCTTGACATTCTCCTCCCTAAACCTACTGAAGTTTATTCCGCTGAGTAATCTCAATAAATACACATCGGCCGATCAAGCTTATGCTTAGTAAACAGCTGCAGCAGGTAACTCCCCTTGTCGGAATCAATCAGTATCCCTAGCCGCTGCAGCCTCTCAAAGTCCTCCTCCAGCTTCATCACCCCCAGCCTTGAGCTTCATCCGCATCGCGACGTAGTAGCTCTCTAGAATAGTAATGAACCTGACGCGGCGTGCGCGCAGCGCTGTAACGGCTGCGATAATGTCGCGCGTGCGTAGCGCGATGTGCCGCACGCCTGCGCTGCCGTAGAAGTTAATGTACTTCTCGATCTAGCCATGTTGTGCTGGCAGTGGTGGTATAGTGAGAGACCAAGACTGAGACTGAGACTAAGACTGATAGTCCGTCCATCCACCTCATCCTTCACATGCACTCCCTTCTAAACGGCGGAAGCGCACTAGCCATTCCACTAAACAACCGGGCAGTTCCGGCAGCAGCTTACTTGCCACCAGGTGGGCGCACCAGTGATGAGCCGAAGAGAAGATATGGACCGACAAAGAAAGCTCCTACGTTGCAAAAAGCGCTGATTGACGGGAAAGGGCGTTTTGTGACATATATTATGGTACGTAGACGTCGTAAATCTCACCTTCGACCGCGGGGAGCCGGGTATGTTTTTCTTCGGCCGAATGGGCAGATGGGCGTGAGACAGGAGGGAAAGAGAAAAAGAAGCGCCATATAGTACGATGTTCTCCCTAGTGGCGTCGTATTGCATTCTATCTAGAGGTGCATCGGAGTTGCTGCAAGGTGTTGGAGGTCCCGTTGCCATAAACCCTTGCTGTTTTCCATTGTTATCGTTATTGTTGTTGTACAGACCGACCCTAGTCGTTCATTGCTCGAGACCACAAGACAAGGCAAAAGCTCTACAGATCAATGTTGTTTAGCATAGCTTGTTTGGCAGGAATCTTCGCACCATACCTTATCTTTATTATTTAATTACCAGTGTTTGTCTCTAGTCGACTTTGTCCGGGCCTACCCTTCCATCTTAGCCGCTGTTTGAAATATTCTACTCCCACGCCTCTAGACTGCACCTTCTCCTTCTTGGGAAGCATTTCTCAGAACACTATTTTCAGACCATCGCGTTCAGTGAAGTTGGAGGTTCTTTTCCGTAGGTAATTTCGAAGTACGTACGTCTGTACGTGCACTGTACACTCATACTCGACCTTACTACTGATATTTAGCAGTTCGGCCAAGCATCCCAACATAGCAGTTCCTAGGACAGAAGTGATCCTTTTGGATGCGCTAATGGAACGAGAAATTATTTATCCTTTGAATGCGATCAAAGCAGCCGTGTCTAACCTAAATCCATGCTAACATAGTTTCTGCCCTTTCCCTAGCCACTTAGGGTTAGAATTACTATTTAACCATCTAGTTTTCGTTTCTTTCTTGTCCCTGGTAACTTAGACCTTTACCCTGTTGGACTGTATGCAGTCAAGGCGCTAGTTCCATAGGAGACAATGCTACGCTGTATCCCTGAATCTCATGTTGCTTCTGAGGAAGGACATTCTTATGGTGCTCTTCAATCAATAGATTCAAGGCGATTCATGCATCGATGCCCCAATTAGTAACCCAACTCTGTCAACATACCCTTAGGCCTCGTACGCCATGCTCTTCTCGCAACTCTTTGGCTGATTTATCGGCCTCCTCATTACTCACTCGTCGCTGCCTACTGCTATTGCAACCGGTCCAGCAGGCAAATCAATCCCACCTGCCAAGCCTATCATATCGCATTGCACTCTAGAGGAAGATCTTGTCAGGCGTCGCCGGTTTGACGGGCAGCACCAATGTTCGGGGGATGATTAACTTCCTCATGGCAAAATTTATAACGAGGCCTCCTATACGAATGAAGGCATCCCTCTTAACGATACAGAGTATTATAAGATCGCCATCCGTTTGTTCTATATTCACTATTTCGACTTATTCACTATTTCGACTTATTCACTATTTCGACTTGTTCAATATGGCGATGGTCTTTGCAGGCGAAAGCCAAACCATGCCTGAGTAACAAGGACCACGCTTGCTGGATTCCGCTCGTTTAATATATTCAGGGTCTACCTGAGCTTCCCAGGCTGAATGCGGCTTCCCGGTGTTCGCTTGCCGCTGCCGAAATAGGACATCATTCCGCTCGACGACCCCTTAAGCTGGACCTTCAGGGTAAACTTAGAAATGAAGGGAAACGCGGAGCATCGCGGTAAATCAGCCCTGGGTAAAGCGGTCCGCCTAGGCCGGCGTAAAGTGGTTTAAAGCGTAGTAAGGTAGACTTCTAACAAGATCTGTAGAATAATGCATGCAGCTTCAAAGGGTTTTATTGTTATACTAGTGCATATAACTAACATATTATTGTGAAGTATTTATTTAGCTAGTCTTAGCTGTAACATGTCCTTTCTTGTATGTCTATTGATGACCAACCTATAGATTAGAGCGAGAGGCTATAGAAACCCTGCTATTAGGATTTAATAGAGCGTTATCTTACTACTTACATGCCGGTAGATCCTTTAAATTTATCGAACTAAACAGGAAGGAATGGAGTGTCGCTGCTATTACTACAGTGCAGTTCATCCTTCATCTATCCTTATCTTCCTTGGTACCATCATTATGGCCGGATTAATATGTTCAGAAGTAGCACTCCTGCACTTGGGGCTAGCTCGGGTCTATTGTAAAGTAGCTAGAGTGGCATTAACATTACGTTAATATAGCGTATTATGTGGATTAATTTGAATAAGCCCCTACAAATGCGACTCTATTTTCTAAGTATTCCGGAGCTCGGCGTATATTATACTGGAGCTTGGCCTAGGTATTCCGCACTCTCGGCGTAGATCTACCGGAACTCGGCGAATGTATGCCTCTTATTCCTACTACATCCTCTTAATTACTAGCCGACGTCCGAACTAAGCAAGGTTGATCTATACCCCGTATTATACTTAATATATGTTCCGGCCCAACCGTGAGTTTGGCATATCCGTGGATAGGCTGGCCCATCCGTGAACTGGCCGGCCCAACCACGGATACGACGATTCACGGTTGGGCCGGCCCATCCACGAAGTGGCCGGCCCAACCACGAAGTATAAGTAGGAGTAATTAATTGATCTAAGCTATGTAGTATTACCTACTGTATCTACGCGTGCTCTTTTCCGACGAGGTCTCTCAACTAAAGCTATTTCCGTACGAGTAGCTAGACCTGATAAGTTGCTACAGTCATGCTCGTCATTATGGCAGTGTACACTACACTCCTTGGTTTCCTTATAACAGCGGCACCTCTTTGTACTACATTGCCCTTTGCATTGACATGATACTCCAACCCGTGCACTTGTAGAAGCCTCTCTAGCTGCAAGCCCTAATGTCACTTGCTTTGTAGAAGCAGGAATTAGGATATCAGACCATAGAGCTTGCTCTACAGCTCCGAGTGATTTTGTAGGTATAAGGCGTTTTAT
>JPJV01000513.1:0-45609 GCA_000750745.1 Pseudogymnoascus sp. VKM F-4281 (FW-2241)
GGGGCCGCAACGGGGTTGTGCGGTGTGTACTCTGTATGTTTAGATGAGATAGAGAGCCGAGGATTTACTAGTGCTTGACATGCCGTTTTTATATAATATTTTGCCTTCAAGTGACAGCGGTTTCCCATTTCTGCTGCCAGCCCCCAGGCCGGAGAGACGGCAGTTGTGCCTATATGCCACTGTCGGGCTAGCTCCTGCCGTGAGGGCCGTTTGGGGAGTTTGACCGAGAATGCGGGGTAGTTGGAAATACGAACCTCTGTATGACTTCAAGTGCTCGACTTATAATATCATCCAGCAAAATCCCCATCTTTTTACTCGGGTTGCAACTTTAATTATCCTTTACTCATAGCATCCTATAAAAAAAATTCTTAAATACCATTTGTGCTTTAATTTGATTTCGATAATGGCAGCTGCTGCTGTAGAAACACTACCAGGGGCGGCGGCGGAGCGGCACGTAGACAGCTTGGCCGTGCCGTCTGGCATCGGAGCGAACCAGGGAGTTATCAAGAGTGAACATATCCAACGGCTCCGCCCTACTCCAAAAGATACTCCCATATCCGAGATTCGAAAGAGGCTAAAGGAGGATGGGTATATTTTCATGAAAGGCCTGATACCGCGCGAAGACGTCTTAAATCTCCGAAAGCAGTACGCACGTCCCTCCCCTTCCATATTCTCACTTCCCATCACGAACGAATAAATGCTCACGTACGTCTCACCACCAGCTACTTCCAGCACTGGGGCGACACCACCCTTCTCCAACCCGGAACCTCACCCCAGGACGGCATCTTCAACACGTCCGAGAACCCCCTCCACCACGGCGGCATCGGTGCCGGCGACCTCCCCCTCAGCGCGAAGGAGGTGGAAACGCTAATCAGCTCGCACCATCTGGACAACTACCTGCACTTCCTCGAAGCCCCTTCCTTGCGCCAGCTGGTACGCGATATCATGGACTGGGACAAGGAAGTCCTCCTCCGACGCACGATGCTGCGGCATAACCCCCCCGGCGGCGTCAGCACTGGGATCCACTACGACAAGTTGTTTCTGAGAGATGGAGGGGCGTTTTTCCTCACGGCTTGGGTGCCTATTGGTGAGTCTTTTTATTCTGGCGCCGCAGGCGCGCGAAAAATAAAAATAAAATAAAAATAAAAGGCACACAGCTAGCTAACCCAAGAATCCAGGCGATGTATCGGCCAACGGCGGCGGGTTGATCTACCTCTCCGACTCCGTCCCACTCGGACGCGCCATCGAAGATGACTTTAGCCGGCGCGCAGCCAGCTTCACCAAAGCCGAGCGCATCAATGCGTATAATATGCACATGCATAAATTTGGGATCCTCTCCAACGACGGCGAGGAGTTTCTTGGTAGGGAGGCCGGGGGGAAGGGGAAGTGGCTGGTGGGGGATTATGAGGCGGGGGATGTGGTATTTCATGATCCGTTTATGGTGCATGCGAGTGGGAGGAATAATGATGGGGAGGGGAGGATTAGGTTGAGTACTGATTTGAGGTTTTATGAGGAGGGGAGTGATATTGATGAGAGGTGGATGGAGTATTGGACGCCGGGGGATGGGCTTTGAGGTTTTTCTAGTTGGGTTTTCAGGCGGGATAACGAGAAGATTGTAAGGATCTGTGTTTTTGGTTTCCGAATTATGAAATGGATGTTTTCGATGGTTCTCTTGGCTAGGAAACCTGGAGGTTATGGAATATTCGGGGTTTAAATCGTTCATTTTTTCACTTGTTTTTGGGGCAAACGGGTTACACTTCTCGTAGTATCGAGTAGTCATCTACATGTATTCAATTATATATTCAATCACTAAAGCGCTACCCAGATCTTCTAAACCTCATTTAAAACCTGTAGCTAGTTTATTTTCTCACTTCGATACGCATCATACAATACCTTGAATGCTGAATCACGACTCAAAAGCTCGCTCGGTGAACCGTCCTCTACGACCCGGCCCCTATCAAGAACCACAATCCTGTCAAAGTCGAGTATTGTATCCAACCTGTGTGCAACGGCAAGGATTGTCTTATGTCCGAAATCTTCCCGGATGATTTTCTGCATGGCTTTGTCGGTGTCGATATCAACACTAGACGAGTTCTCGGTGTCAGTTACCGCCATCTTCGTGTGGAATCCGGATGAGTACTAACTTGCTTGTAAATTCATCTAAAGCCAAAACATGACTCTGGTTGAGCATAGCTCTTGCGAGGCAGAAAATTTGTCTCTCGCCGTGGCTTAGAAATGCTTCTGCATCCAGCGGGGCATCCAACCCTCCAATATCCCGGACCTTATCCCACAAGCTAGTCCGTTGCAGTACTATCTGTAACTGTTCATCCGATGGATTCACCAAATCAGCCGATATCAGATTATCTCTCACGGTACCTGGCAAAAAGAAGGCATCTTGGGCGAGAGCGTTGATGCTACCGCGGTACTGATTTATGGCAATAGTTGAGATATCGATGCCATCTATGACAATTGAGCCCGATTTTACATCCATGATGCGAAAGATGGTGCTAAGTAATGAACTCTTTCCACTTCGACTGGTTAGAAGGGTATATAGAATATTGCAAGGGGAGCCTACCTTCCGCTGCGGCCGCAAATACCGACATGTTGACCCGGCGCGATTGATAAATTAATATCGTGTAGTACAGGCTCAGAATCTGGGCCATGTCCAGCGTATATGTGTTTTATATCTATTTGACCAGATTTTAACCAACCATCTGAGGCCTTTGGGAGGTTAAAGGGATCTTCAGAGGGCGTGTTTTCTGAAAAAGCCCTGATCCGAGAAACAGCACCGATAGAGGTTTCGAGATCCGTCCAAAAGCTAACGAGTGATTGGAGACTTGTGCCCAACGTCATCTAATACGCGTCAATATGTGTTGGGAATGGCCGACATATGTTCCCTCGGGCTGGAAGTGACCACCTACGATATTGACCAAAGCCAGGCCCAAAAAACCAGGGTCTATGGAACCCCGTAACTGCACAGCCGCCACCGCAACAATTATTGCAATGCCAGAAACTATCAAGTTAAGAACTAGAGCAAGCCAACGCTGGATTGTCACCAAGAGAAAGTATGGTCTCTGGGAGGCTTGTAAGTACTTGTTATTTTGGCGCTTGAACTCTTCTTCCCAACCGAACCCCCGAAGCGTTGCCAGCCCCGCCAATGATTCTATAAAATTCGTATAGAGAGGCGACTTCGCTTCTAGATCGAGGAATCGAATTTGTCGCGAGGTTCGAAGATAGAATCGCTGGACGAAATAAAATGTAGCAAGGACAAACGGGAAAGTTATAGCAACGTAAGCCGTTGCCAGACCGATGAGGACCATTCGGTAGATGCAGGTGTATATATCTGTCAAATTAATCAGCCTTTTACCTCATTAATAATACATGGGTGCCATACACTCGACACAATCAATCAATGTCAAGGGCAACTCATTGTCAGTGAGCATGAGATCTTGGCTAAACCTGCAAACGTTTTATTATCAGTACATGGTAACCCCAGCCCAAAGGGTAGTATTTACCTATTAGTTGTTACGCCAGTGTCTGTGCTGCTGAAGAAGGCCATTGTGGCACTGACATCTATAGTTAACAGCGATACTCGAAGAATGTTTTTGTTGATGGGTTAATTACCTCAGTGCAGCATTAAGTTGGTTGTCATGCAGCTTGATTGAAGAAGCCGATAACGGAAAAATCAGTACGTGCCTGAGCAAGTTAGCATGCTGGTTGGTATAAGTCAAAGCAAGGGTTATAAAACTTACCAAATCCAAATTGTTGTTAGAAGTATCTCAAGGACGAAGAAAATACTATATATGCCAACATAGTAGCTGATATTGCCAGAGTCCTCGTCGCTTGCCCAAGCCTTTAACCATAGATCTATGATGTATTAACATTAGCTTGAAATTGATACCACCGCAACTGTCAAGAGTAGGTTGCGACATACTTTGTGCGGGGCCAAATCCCATACAAATTGCACCCAATATGGCAAAGAGAAGCGAGTGCTTCAATCCCATGGTCTTCAGGTAATACCAATACACTCGTAGGTCGCCAGTTTGCCTGGAGACATCAGTGGTTGCGGAATCGGCGGTGGTTGGTTCTGGATTCGGAGAGATTTCGATATCCTCTAAGTCGACTGAAAACTCTCCCGTGCTAGAGTCGTCCGTTTGGAGGACGCTTTTTTCCCCCATAGTAGAAACATCTCGCATAGACACCAAATTTGGTGGGAGATTAGCTGTAGGTCCTTGATACGTAACGGTTCCGCTGTCTCCCAGAGCAACGAGAAGGTCTGCCGCGGGAAGCAAATGGACGGCGTGGGTAGCAAGAATAACGGATATAGATTCTTGTCTAAGAATCCCATTCGCACCCAAGAGGCTTTGGAATATAGTTTCCTCTGTGACTGGATCTAAACCACTGAAGATGTCATCTAAAAGCATAATTGGCTTCTTCGAATATACAGCTCTTGCAAGGGCCTTTCAAAGTCAGTATGGCAAAACTCAAGGAAAACATTCACTTACAATCCTCTGCTTCTGCCCTCCACTCAAGGTAATACCTTTTGAACCGACAAGTGTTCGATCGCCAGCAGGATAGTTTTTCAAGTCTTCAAGTAGAGCGCATGCAGTTAGAACCTTTTTGTACCAGGGGCCATTAAATAACGACGTCCCTAGAATATTCTTTTGGATAGACTTGTTTACTAGCCAAGGCGTTTGGGCGCAGAAGGCAATGGAGTCAATCGAGGCCATTGTGACGAACCCTTTATGGGTGACTGTCTCTCCGAGTAATGCCTGTATCAGTGTGGATTTTCCGCTACCAACGCTGCAACTTCTGTCAGTATGATAACACATGTCTCACCTGGGTACTCACGGTCCTATAATCATCGCAAAACTTCCCACCGGAATCTGTAACGTTATGTCTTTGAGAACTGCTTGATCTGTTGTCCAACCCGTGGTGAGGTTTCGAATGTTAATTGCCTCAGTCTGTAGCGGAATGTTAGCCAGTTCATGTCCGAAGGAAGAGTTGATGGCTTCGCGTCGTGGTTCTATTAACATTCTGTTGTCCCTTTTAGTCTCAGCTTTGAGAAATACTTCGACTCGTCGGATGCACCCAAATGCGCTCGCAATCCTTGGCATTTGGCGGATGAGTATTTCGAGGCGCTCCATGAAAATATTGAGGATTGCCATCGACGTGAAGAGTCGGTTAACACCCAGGCTTCCGTTTCCAGACCCATACAGAGCTATTAAGCCGAACACTGTGTATGTGATCCATCTTGTCCCACTCAAACTGAGAGTTTGCAGCAAAGTGAAAATGGCGTAAAAGATCCTCCATTTCTTTCCACATTTAACTTCCTTGTGACGCAATTTTCGAATCACCGACCCCACCATATCAACTAGGCCCAGTATCTTGACGCCTTTCATTGAAGAAATCGTAGAGGCGGTGAGTGCAACTCTCTTTTCCGTTGCTTCTAACCAAATCATTTGTCGAGTCATCAGAGGTTGAGCCACAAGGCCCGACACCAAAGACAAAATTGTGGAGAATACCAATGGTGCAATGAAGCTGGGAATAGTTAGCAATCAGAATTGACAAATATCAAAAGGTTATACGTTACGCCAAACCAAGTTCTCGATAGAGCAGGCCTAATGCTATGATTGTCATAGTAGTATTTGATGAAATCTCATGTAGAAGGGGAAACCCTTTCACAATATGTTCAACATCGGCGCTCATAAGTGTTAAGCTTTCGCCCCTTCCAGCTTCTTTTAAATCTAGCCTGAGGGTCTTCTTATAAATAATGCTTACCAAACATCCGCGAAGAGTGGTAGCAAATCTATCTAGCTGGTGCATGTAGAATGCAGTGCAAATAGCTTTGCTGATATAGACGACTGCATAACCAACGACGATTATGTATCCGACCTCCTTCGACTCAGAGGTGGATGCAATAAGGTCTAACATGGCGCTTACAAGAAACGGCTGGGCAAATGTAAGCCCCATTACCAGTAAATTTGGTAAAACAGGAGCAGCAAATAGTCGCAGTAGTGATAATACGATGGCCTTAGCCAGTCTGTACTTCTGTACATGTGATGTTGATTCCCACTTTCTTTCGAAATTGACGATGGGTTTCTCTGAGGCTATCTCTTCGTCCAGGTAACAGAGATCTTCTAAAACCAGCACTTTCTTGTATCCTGAAATCTGTTAACGCCGCTGGTTCTCTTGGTTGATACCAGCATACCTGTGAGAAACAAAGAGTTGAGCCACCAAAACACACTTCTGTTCAAAATACCACTTGTCTCTTGGATCGGACGCTCTGAGTCTGCATCTGAAAAGAAGGCCCTTTTATTCTTTCCTTCGAGGAAGAGAAGGCATAACTTGATCGCCATGTCCGCCGCAAGCAGTGACACGATCAGTGAGTAGTAGCCCATATTCAGAAGTGTTCTTATCCGGATAAAGTCAAAAATCAACGACAGCAAGAGGTACATGTTTAGGAGTGTGCTTGGCCGTAGGCAGTAAAAGTGTTCTGAACGGGAGAGTACCATGAAAGCGAGGGACTCGAGAAAATACACCACAGCCGATGGCACTGAAACCTCCGATCTTAGCGGAGCCTGGGTAATCCATAGGATGAGAAGAGCAAAGCGAAGGATTACAAGAAATGTCACATTGATCTAGAATCATGGCGTCAACTTTCTAAACTTGGGTGCATTATTGAGACTTGCACTCACAAATTTGATGTCATAAAACGAATGAGTGAGGACCACCTTTCGTTTGTTACGGAGAAAGAACACTCGTATGGCCGAGGCAATCATCATCAAGACAGCTGGCAGAATAGTCAAAAAGCTTTCCTCAAAAAGTAGTGTGAAATCGAGTCCATGTCTGCATTGTATCGAGGTGGTAGGTCCGAACGACCGATCCTCAGGACAAATCGTGACGGTCATGTTTATAAATCTCACAGAAGCAGAGATAGTCGGTAATCGCAATTCATTCTTGATCTCGGCTAGTCTCCTGAGGTTCAAATAGGACGAAGGTTTCCGTGGGAGGTGGGAGAGTTATTGCATGTTATAGTCATAGAAACGGGTCTCCGGCAGGATCTGATAAGATTAGACCGAGCATCTGACAAGGCTAACCGTGATAGGCAGGCAGGTGTCATGGCCCTGGCGGCCGCCTAAAGTGCCCCTGTACCCGTTTACGATTCTATCTCTGAGTTGCTATTAAGCCCGAGCTTCGTCGCACCGGAAATAGTACTGTACTCTGAACAAACTAAACATTACAAGTTTAGTCTAAGTGGTGGTGTTTCGGCTGCTAAATCCAGCAGCTTTCGGTGCTGCTTTATGCCACTCTACCATACCCTAGGTCACATGCTCATACATCGGCGCTTGTCACAACAACTCCAACCCATCTACGGAACAACCTCTGAACAGAGTTCATTTCACCTCTTCCATTTCCCGTTTTTGGGACCACACCTAGGCTGTCAAATATAGGGGTCCTCCATTCGTCAACCCGAATTTTCAATCCCCTGCTCAATCCTCTCACTGCCTCAGGCGGAATGACATGACTGCACGACAACAGCGAAAGTAATTCTTTAGCAGTTCGAATGGACGAAGAAAGGCAATCCGCTCTACAAGAAGCAGTGGACCAGCAGGACACTAGAGACGGGAACCAGCATCGACAAGTTTATGCCAACATCTGCCTAGAATGCCAGCAGCTTGACCTTTCATCAATATTGAACGCGAAACATGGTATCAAAGTCGGCAACCGCTTCAGGACTCCGTCAGGAAACGGGTGTACCCTTTGTGATATACTACGGCGAGCTCGGAGCTTGAGCGAAGAGATTCTTCTACCAGAGCAGGATGTGCTACGTACGGCAGCTAGGAAATTCGGAATCAACGACGATGGTAACGACATTTTTGTTGCGTTCTCGATACTGTCAAACCAAGCCCTGTTTCGTCGCCATAGGAATAACCGGCTGGTATTCGATAGCAGTCCTAAGTGCTTAGCTGTCCTTCCGGCATATTGCCAGGGCCTTTTGCCATGGAAGGCTGTCTTCCACGGGTCTCGCGGCTACCCTATTGTTTTAGACAATGAGAACACGCTAGAGGCGTTTATACCCCAGGCTATTCCAAGACGTTTTGTCCCTGACTCGGTTACTAATTGGATCAAATTTTGCTCTAGGCATCACACAAGATTGTGCAAGGCCCCAGTAGAGAGATATCCCAACTTGCGGCTCATTGATTGCAATACCCTTAAAATTGTCCCAGCACCACAGGATGCGAAGTACGTGGCGTTAAGTTGGGTTTGGGGGCCGCAGAGCGGGTTGGACGGCCAGGCTAGGTGCGACCGAGGGCCCGATGGTGTTCTAAGATTGCCTTCAACCCTCCCACTCCTTATTGCGGATTCGGTGTCAGTCACAAAAGCGCTTGATTATCAATATCTATGGGTCGACAAGTTTTGTATCGATCAAAGCGATGACGATGCCAAGCGTGAGCAGATTTGTCATATGGACTCCGTTTATGAATGCTCGGAACTCACCATAATTGCTGCCGCTGGCTCAGACGGCACCTACGGGCTGCCTGGGGTCAGTGCTCGGCCGAGGAAACAACAGCAAATTGCTTTAGCGGGTGACTTTCAGATCATATGGAGCATGGCGGACCCCTACGACACCATTCGCACATCAACTTGGTATACTAGAGGGTGGACCTTTCAAGAGGCCATCCTCAGTCGTCGTCGGCTTGCCTTCACCGACGATCAGATGTACTTCGAATGCGATGCGATGAATTGTTACGAAAGTCTCGCCACCCCGCTAGACAACATGCATGTTCAAAATCGGTCTAAGATGCTAGACTGTATGCGCTCTGGCATGTTTGGAAGGAACGAGAAGCTACAGTTCGGAAAGCTTGTCAAGCAGAATCTGCATAGCAACAGCTTGTTTCTCCAATACCTAGTATTTATTGAGGAATATTCCGGTCGAGCCCTAACAAAAGAGGAAGATTCTCTAAACGCGTTCCAAGGTATTATGCAGTACTTCTCTAGGTACACAGTAGAACAGGGAACAGCCAGATTTTACCAGGTGTGCGGTATACCGTACCTTGATGCCCCTCATAAGTCTCAAACCGAGAAAGAATCTTACTTCGTCGATGCTTTGGCGTGGAACCATGTCTTGAACAGTGGGGACAGAGACAGAGGCTCCCAACGCAGGTCAGGCTTTCCATCGTGGTCTTGGGCCGGATGGGCTGGCAAAGTCGAGTACCGTTATAGGGTCGAGAAGTCCTACGCGAAGAACCCGTTTTTCCAGAGCTACGTGGCAGATATATCCTTACATCAGGACGGTAAACAACTTGTTTTCCCTACTTGGCCATCTGAAGCAGCTAACCCCACAACTACTTACGAAGGTATTAGGCTTAGTTTCAAGGCTAAGAGGGTGCCATGGCACTCTTACCAAGTAAATCCGAACGTGCCAGGTGAGTGGCTAATCGACGGCAGTCGTGCAACACTCTTCTTGTCTCTGGAAACAAGAAGTGAAGCGGAGGTGTGCCGTCAGCTTGTAGAAGGGGATGCTTTGGTTTCAGTTCCGCTTGGGGGCCTGCGAGGATTTGGATACCATTTTATCGTGGTTCTACGCAAGAACTTTAGCGATGAGACATACTCTCGGGTTGGATTGTTCATCCTTACAAAGCTCGAAGGCTTGTCTCATGGACGATGGCAAGAGCAGTTTACTGTCGAGCGGTTTACTATCGTGTAGTGACTCGGGAGGTACAAAGTGTGGACAAAGGGCTAATAGTTACTGTGTCTGTGTATCTAAACTATTTAAAGAGTGTAAGTGAATAGGACACCGATTTCGCTCACAACTGTACTATAGCGTTCGTAAAGTTGTCGTAGACGTTAGATGGCTGCACGCAGCTAGAGTTGAGAATAGCCTTAATATCCCTTTTGCAGCTAGAGCTATGCTCCGACATTCACCAATGAACTAGATAGGGGAAATGATGAGAGGACAGATGGGCCTAAAGCACCTTGAGGCGAGGCGGCAGGGGTTAGGAGTACGGTAAACAGCCAATTTTTGGCTCTGTTAGGTATTGCTCCATTCTCAAGGCAGATTGAGCACATGCCACTGTCGCAGCAATTTCAGATCTGCACGACGACGAAGAAGGGCGCAAGATGGCAGATCAGAACGCAGCTTATCCTCGCGTTTTAACCGACCCGACGTCGGCGCTCAAAGAGCTGGTTGCTGTTCCAAAACGGTTCAAAAGCATTGAAGGCATAGTGACTGAAGGCGCGGTCATCGAAGGTGGATTGCGGTTTTGCGAAGTGTTTCATGTGCTAGCGGGGGTTTTTAGCTGCAGCGACGCCGAGCCGAAGTCCGTTGGTTGGCGCTATGTAGTGTAGGGGGTGAAGGGACAAAGCGTCGCAGTATGAGAGCGCAGCAAGTGCGAATATGTTAGAAAGGGCGGCGGAGAGACAGTTGGGGGGAGAGAACTGCCCTTTTATATAGCTCGAAAGCGGCATCGAGCCTATGCACACTCCTTCCCTGATTAGGCGGGCGCCAAACCCAGGAGGGCGAACACCATGACTGAGATTACGCTATAAAATAACTCTTATTTATTCCTGTAGTAGTTAGACTTATGCCACCGTGGCTGACTAGGTATACTCAGCTTTAAATGCATGTTTCCCTATTTGCCCGTGTTCTCGAAAATGATACGTCAAATGGAGGGATACCAACAAGAAACAGCGCCAGATATGCATTGTATGTACAGTACAACTAACCAGTTGAACGACTTAAAGTTATCTCCCGAAGACTTGTGGCTCTGGGTACTATGGCAAGGGACCAAAGAGTGTTATCTTTTAATGAACTATGCGTGTTACCACGCTGCAATGTTTAGCATTATTTATTAATTTAAGTGAGCTGCCCTTACTTAGCGGACAAGACTATATACATATATACATAAAATTAGAAAGAAATGGGAACCATTCCCTATAATCCCTGGTCCCACGAGTTCTTTCCCGTGGTGGGCGTGCTGAGACTACTACGCCCTTTCATTTCTGCGCTCTCAGGAGTAGCAACGGGACTAGTTTCCGTAACCCAGGACTTCTGTATTCTAATAGCGTTGTCTGACGTCCCCAACCCTTCGCCACCTTGGCTATAAAGCTCAAACCTGTTGCTGTTATGCCGTAGCTTGCTAGTAAGCTTCACATTCATCGACTTAGCCCAACCGGATGTAGTGGGGGTGCGCCCGGTATCGCTCATTTCCGTGGTTGGGAAAGACTTGGGTAAGAATTTAACAATCAGCGGTCGAAGGCATATGAGACTCGCACAGATGACTGCAGTGAATGTCTCCAGAATACTCCATATAACAGGGTCGACGTTGGCATCTGTTAGGAAATTAGCGACCAAACTATATTGGATTTTTTTGGGGGGGAGGGGGGACACAGAATCAACGTACAGGTCAAGTCGATAGTCGTGCCATATGAGACAATATATTTGAGTCGAATAATGCTAGTGATGCAGGCGCTGCATTGTTTATGTTAGAAAAGATACCGGGAAGACTCGATGGGTACACTTACAAGGACCCGAGAGCGAACATAAAGACCAAAATAAGTCTCTTCTTCAAGCTCATTGTCAAAGCATTCAACTCGAACACTGGGAGGAACATTATGACGATGTCCTCAAAAATGCTTACTGCAGCACCGGCATACACGAATGCCTGCTGATTTGCGCATTTTCCAGCTATCGAGTGGTCCCATGACATTGCGACAGGTATGCATTGGAAGACGACGACGCAAACAAATATAACTGTGCGGCAAGCCATCCACACCAAAGCTACGTGAACAATACGGCGAAATCGTCTGTCGGGAAAAATCCTGAGATATAAAAAGAGAATGGAGAATTTTGCCAGGCCTTGTACGATAACGTATAATATTTGGGAGATGTAGTATAACTATGCTGGTAAGCTGATGATAGTAAAATGGATGAGTAGCAGATCGTACCTTCCTAAGTATGCTGACGTTTTGAGGATGTACATCCCAGAAGTGCCTGCCAAAGCCGAGTGTAGCATCTAAAGTAATTAGCTTCAATCTGGAAATATTATGGTATCGGTAAGGTTCATACTGTAAATTGGAATAACAACCATCGGAACCATCAGGATCTATTCAGTTTGTTAATAAAAACGGCAGGTTATATTTCCGGGAGTCTTACAGCTGCAACTACAATTGCCCAATCATCTAGCCATAATTTGTTTGATACAAGGCGCCTTGAAAAGAACCTCAGGGCAATCATCGGAAATGTTACTGAGGCGATTATGATAACGTCTCGTATAACCTCCGCGCTCCGTGAAGGTTGTGGGATGCCGTTGCATATTCCAGTTTGGAGAACTATTGTCGCGACTGCATAAATTAGCTTCAGGCCAAAATCAAGGCGAAAACAGGATTCGAAGTGAAGGGTTAGGAGTATATACCGGCTTGGTCTTCGACTTTGCATGTTTCCACAACACAGATGGCTAATTCTAATTGCAAGACCTCGTTCGCACAAAGGCAACTTCTGACGTCGAGCAGGTCGCATTTGGCTGCTTTTAGCGTTTCCACACTACATTTTTTCTGGGAACGAATTAACACTTGTCAGAACCGAGGTTCAAACAGAGAACTTACAGCACATGTCGGCACCTTTGTGAACGCTTCTGCCAACTGCGTTGCGGACTGTGCCAGCGCAACATGTAGCACAGCCGCTACAGGCACGAGGATACCCAGGATGCGCATATTGCGAAACTGATGAGACAGACAACACAGGAGCGGCGAGCAAAGACGGCACAGACATCGCCTTCAAATAAATGTCCATGGCCTTGTTGATGTATATGCTGACAGCTTTGTCCGCAAGTCGCCCCACAGCGGCCAAGAGCGGGGTGAACAGGGTGAATAGGGGCTTGCGATGCATTTGTTTGGACGAAATGGTTTTGAATGTCCGATAAAGAATCCATAGCATGTGCCGCGTGCTTGGTGCCGACACTCCACAATTGGAGAAGCGATATGTGGGGAAGGTGGAGTCCCGACCATTCTCGCTCCGGGTCTTGGATGAGGCCCTGCGGAGATCTTCTGTGGATATGGTTGGTATGAACGGGGATAATCGCACAACAATCCACAATGGAATAACGAGCCGACGTGATGACTGTTAGACAGAGACATATCGGTGATTGGGTCCGTATATGTTTCGATTCAAAGTCTGGTACTCTAACGGAGATGCTTGGGCGGCCGGTCTCGAGCTATCATAATTCAGCAACTTGACTTTTCGGCATCTATCTACCTGCACACTCGATCAGCTGTCAGTTTGCCATTACTCGAGCAGCTTTTCTCTTCCTTGGCGACTCGATCCGCGCAAAACTATTGCGGCCTTCGTGCTCGCTAGCTGATTTTTTTTTGCAAGCAACACTTGGCTGCGCTCGAGACTGGCTCCTAACTCCTGTACATAAGGCCCAAATGGGTTATTACCTTCCCCTGCGATGCTCCACTTCATATGTGGCGTCGATCAGTGGATTTGGCAAAGGTATCTGCTAAAAAGATGACGCATGGTTGGGTAAAGCCGTCGAAGGACGTCCACCACCTCGGTTGGGTACCGCAGGAGCACAGGGGTAAGCCAATAGTACAGTGCAGGAGAGACATGGGGATTCCCTTTCCATCGCAATGTTTCGTACATCATATTGACAGCGGCACATTAACAGGACAGTCATGGGGGCGGTGATGGTGATACTATCTATCTATCTACAGTACATATCACCATTGCCATTTTCAAAAAATAGAGCGGGCGAGCACTCTCTCCTAGATCCATGAAACCCAATATTTCACTAGAGTCCACTACGTATGCCAATAAATTGTCGGCTTGATTTCACCTATTTTTTCCCGCCTAAACTGAGTTTGCTGTGTTGTGTTCGGTCGGGTTGACACCGGTGGCTTGGAGCGGGGAGTTCATTGATTGCGGGGTCTCCTCGCAGAAATTTCCACATCCGCATTTAACATGTGGAGCAGGGTACTACTCGATGACACAGGGCATGAGACTACCCCTCGAACCGTGCTTCTCTACTGCCGTAGACGTACTCCGTACTCCGTTGTACAAAACTACTTTTCTCTACAGCTATTTCGTGCTTTATAGATAATATATACCGATCGTCTCCCCCTCGCCCGGCTCAGGCCTATATGGTGTGTATTCTCCGGATGCCGCCAATAGTGTCAATAGTCAATCGTAGCCTTATGGACAGGCTTGACCATGCTGTGGATCATTTGGCCCGTGTTACCCAACAAAACCACAGGGCCGGAAGATGACTGCCACAAGGATGCAGACTTCCGTGGCGGGCCGGATATTCCTCCACAATTAGCCTGCGATTGACATCGATGCTCTCTCAACAAACTAGGCGACTGCCGGATCCCGGCCTACAAATCTCCCACTGCCGTAAATCCATGCTCGGAGTAAGAGGCCGTGCGTGACTGAGGCTATTGACTATCGGACGCTACTGGAAGTAATCCGAAGCTGTTGGTACTAGCTTATCCCCTTAAGAAGGCAGCCCCTATATAAGCCTTGTACTATGATACCCACGCCCGATGACGAGAGGCTGACTATCCTCGCGGCGAAGAGAAGAACGGCCATTAGCCCTAAAGTGAGGAGCAACAAAGGTTAGCGTATTGTTGCGGTTGGTAATGGGATGCGGCTAGGCTCAAGGTGTCGGGGCACTCCAAGATCATCACCCCAATGGTGGTGCGATCCCATCGGCTTTTAGCAGGGGGGTTAATCGATTATAGACTTTGTATTCAGAATCATCTGTCCAATTCAGTGACACTACCCAGTTGCGCCTCCCATCCATCCCCTAAACTCCCGCTTAATCAAACAATCCAATGCCTATCTCCCCACCCCACAGCCAATCTCTTAGACATCCCGCTTCACCAGTGCAGGGCCAAACAAATCCTCTCCCTCCTTCTGCACCTTCTCCCTCTCCAGCTTCCGTTTCTTCGCCTTCCGCAACTCCTCCTCCCCATCCACATCCCGCTTGGCCTTCCGCAACCCCACCAGATCTACCTTCTCTGGATCCCGGCACCTGTTCAGCTTCTTCGCCAGCCCCTTGAGCTCTCGCATCTCCGCCTCCCCTGGCTGCGAATCGGGCGGGACTGCCGCTAGCATATCAGCGCAAGCGCGAAGTGTTTCCATCACGCGCTCGAGAAGAGGGGCAGATGGCACCTTGATGGTCACAAACCACCTCGTTAGCTCGGCATCGGCGAGCAGTAGCGATCCCAGCATGATCTGCGACGGTGTGAAGTGGAAGTACGCATCTGTGAGCAGGGCGGATGTCTTGAGACGTTCGCGTGCGTTACCGTGAGCATCACGTACTCGCGCCGCCACGTTGCCCAGCTCCGATGGTATCTCTGTATGGTCTATGCCTGGCAATGCAGGCGCAGAACCGTTGGCTAGGGCTTGTAGCTCCATGGCTGCGCCCTCGAGGGCGCGGAAGGGATGGCGCACGTCGAATGTGAAACGCAGGGCTTGGGTGAGCAGAAACTCGGAGGCGAGGACGTCGTCGGGCGTCGTCTTCCCAATCGCGTCGGCAAATTTTGTGAGGCGGTAGTAGTGATTCTCAGTCTTTGTAGCGAGGAAGAGGCAGGTCTTGAGGATTGCAGCTGGGGGGTAGGTCATCGTGCTGTTGGTTAGGTAAAAGCGTTTGAGGTATTGAATTGCTGTTGCCTGGTGAGGTTAGCATTGAAGGACTCGAGTGGGTAGTCCCGCGGGGTTGAGGGGCTCAAAATACCTTGACATCCGTGGGTAGGTTGAGGTGGTCGCCGAGCTGGAGAGCTTGCTGGCAGAAGAATCGTACAAGCTTCAACTCCTCATCCGGGGTGAGGAAGTTTACCTCACTAGCTGCAGTGGCTGCGGGAGTGCCACTGCGCTCAGCTTCGCTCGTTTCGGCGCTGGCATTTTGTGATGTTGACGCCGCACGACTGGCTTGAACCCGGGCAATAGCTGCTCTAACTCGCTCCGTTGCTAACTTGTTTGTCTTTGAGCGCAGATCTGCCAATGCCGCAGGAGTGTAAGACCAGTACCTGTACTGGCTAGAGGTACGGTAACGATCATCTTCATTCATATTTGCGTCGTGGCATGGTCCGGAATATGCTTCTGATGGTGGGAGGAATTTGGTGATGGACACAAGACTGTGGATCAATATTTATCCGGCGAGGCTGTGTTTTGTTGTCACAGCTGGTGATGGCTTTCACAATGAAAGCATAAACACTGCACATACACAAATTCACATGCGGCTGGTGGCATGTAAATAATGAGATTTCAGGTCCAACGCAAATAACAATGGTACTCTATGTGCAAAATTTCTACAATTGGGTATTCCTAACTTCCTGTCCGATGTGGTGCGCATGACCCGCCCATATAAACTATGCAGATGACCCATTGCGAACGAAGTGCCAAAACCTGGCTGACAAGTTCAAAGTAAAACCAAATCCAGCGACGACCGTAAAAACCTTGAACACTTCGTACCAATGCGCTGGTTTCATTTCCGTCTCGATAAAGCCTCTAGTGGCCACTGTAGACCCCTCGGAATCCTTTGTCTTGGATTCTAGGTCCTGGGATGCAGGGAATCGTCCTGTGCTCATATATTCTTCGAGAAACGCATCCTTCTCAACCCAGCGTTCTCGTATCCACACGTCAAATTCCTCTGCGTCATCCAGGGGAATATCGGAGAGCGCAAATCGACGCCAGTACATGTTCACAGACTTTGGCGGTCTTCCTTCGAAGTAGCTGGATCGTAGAGTGAAGTAGTCTTGGCCAAACTGCCCGCGGCTATCGAATAATTAGCAGCTGATAAATATAGGGGCTGATGGTACTTACGCAATACCTTCATATGCCAAAGTGCAATCGTAGACATAATCAACTGTACCTCTAAGCTCATTCAAGCAGAAAAAAGAGCCTGTGCTTCGTGGCAACATCTGATGCTGTAAGTCTTGAAGGCCTTGTTTTGCGGCCCATTTCGCGCTGTTAACTCTCCCATTATCGCTCAGATTAGTTCCTTCAGGGAAGAGCATGAGCCACATTGGCCTCAGAAGTTTTGTGCCAGGAATCGGTGTCTTTAGCTTTCCTAGCCTGTACGCCATTCTGGCCTTGTCTTTGGACCATTTCCGCGACATGAAGATGAAGTTGAAAAGAACCATGCCTTGTCCGAGGAGAGGGATGTACTTTATCGTCTCCTTCAAGATAATGTAAATGTGACCAGACATCCTTGGTCTATTGGCGTATCCAATCCACCAAAGGTATATCCAGTCGGAGTATAGCTGCAATGAGTTATTAATGTCGGCTCTCCAACGCATCAATTAACGCACCTGATGATTTGCAATCAATACTATCCTTTCGGGGAAACTACACTCAAGCCTACCGTCTGGTAATTGACGAAGCTGGCCCCGGACACTCTCATCGCCACTTATTCTGATAACAGTTGGACTCCACCACTTCGTCATGCATGTGATCGTAGTGCCGAAGGCCTCCTTCGCCAGAGCTATGTTTTTGTAATACCATTCCTTCTTAATCCAGTACAGTGGGATTCCCACGAACTCTGAAAGGACAATTCTAATGGCTATCAATACTGGCAATCACGTGCGGATGGGAAAGGACGTACGTGCAAGCGCAGGACCAAAAGTACACCATAAAGAGAACGAATCGAATAAACTGCTTCGGTCCTCCATGGACAATTTCACCAGAAGGATGGTGGTCATTTTCTGCAACTCCGGTGCTGCCTCCTCCGAGATCTGGCATAGGAGCCGGCATCTTCGGCCGGCTCTTGATGTGGGAAGCGCTCATGTTTTTTGTGGCCGAAGAAGCTTGTATAACGACCTCTCCTCTGGTTGCCAGTCTAGAAAGCACGGGTTAATAGGAGACGGCTTTGCTAAAATATACGTGGCGAGGTGCTGTGTTCCGTGAGGCTGCAGCCTATTTTCTTTGGCCTGCGCGGGATGCCGCGTTTAGCCCTGTCTGTAGGGCAGCGTTGTGATATGTAGTATCTTTGATGAGAAATACCAAATAAACAAATTCCTAGCCGGGGAATGCAATACAACTATCCATGGCGAGGGCCAACGGCACAGTTGCGTTGGGCGTGTGAATATGCGTTGTTGATGTGAATCTTCGCTGCGCTGAGTGAGACGCAGGAGTACAGATGGATGCCGAGAACCAAAAGGGAAATCATCGGCGTGACCCGTGACTTTGCAACCCGAAAAACGACTCTGGTCAAATGGGGTCCAGTTCATTTGCCTTTGGTGACGCAAGGCTGCAGCCGCGAGGCGAGCACGGACCAACTTCAGTGGCCGAGCTGTAGCTAGCTATACTGTGCATCGGTCATATCGCTCCAGCATCAAGAACTTCATCATCGACTCGTACTAGCTTTTTAACGTCTATCATGCTCTACATTCTAGAGTTGATTGAGCGAAGCGAGTAGCTATAATGCCCAGTGTTTATTTACCGAGGCTTACAACACGATTAACTCAACGGTAAGCTCAAGATGCTGCTGCGGCATTGGCGACCTCGAAATGTCCCAACGTCTTGCCTGCGACTATTCTCCCACTCAAGTCGAAGGCAAGAAATCCGTGATCTCGCTCAATTGCCGGATCGAATTGTTCCCAAATATCTCGAGAGTAACCAGAGCGACCTCCTCTCCTTACAGTGGCCCTCTCCGCCACGAAACATACTCTTCGTCAAGAAAGATGGTGCCCCGGCTGTGACAGAGTCGATGATAGAGTACGCGAATTATGTACATCAAAACTACGAAAATGTGTCTCTAATATTCGAACCGCATGTCGCAACATCGATCCAGCCATCTATACCGTTTCCGATCTACACGACCTCCGACAGCTCTGTCCTCTCGAAGAAGGCCGACATGACAACCACTCTCGGCGGCGATGGTACGATTCTCCACGCCTCTGCCCTTTTCTCAACAACAGCACATGTCCCACCCCTTCTGTCTTTTAGCATGGGTACACTCGGTTTCTTGGGCGAATGGAAATTTGAAGAATTTAAGCGCGCCTTCCGAGAAGTATATATGTCAGGTGCAGCTGCCGGTTCGCACCTCTTCCAGGACCAACAGCACCCGCACGTGCAAGGCATTTCCGGCGGCGAGATAGGGGATGTGACTGGGTGGTCATCTATACGGGGGAAGTCTATGGGAACGTCTAGGCTATCAAAGGTCCTGTTGAGAAACAGGCTGAAAGTAGGCGTATTTGATGCGAATGGGCAGAAAATCAATGTTGATGGCACTGCGGAGAGTGAAGTGCGCGATATACACGCCATGAACGAGGTTATCATCCATAGAGGCGCGAACCCTCACATGGCCATCATCGAGATTTTCGTTGGCGGAAGATTTTTGACTGAAGCAGTGGCAGACGGGATGATCATTGCCACACCCACGGGATCTACAGCGTATAGTCTCTCGAGCGGGGGAAGCATTATTCACCCCCTTGTGAGTAGCCTGCTCATGACACCCATTTGTCCAAGGAGTCTCAGCTTCCGACCACTTGTCTTACCGGCGAATACGCCACTGACGTTACGGTTAAGCGAGAAGAACCGTGGCCGCGAGTTGGAGGTCAGCATCGATGGAAAGCGAAGTAGCAGGGGGGTTGCCTGTGGCATGGAAATTCGGGTTTTAGGGGAAGATATTAAGCGCCCGGATGGAGCCTGGTCTGGTGGCGTACCATGCGTGATGCGGGGGACCAGGAGCGGGATGAAACATGATGATGGGTGGGTTGGGGGACTGAACGGGCTACTGAAATTCAATCACCCATTCGGTGAGGAATAGAGGACTATGATACCACCAGAGATAGGCGTTTATTTCTTCAATTAAACTGGAGTTTTATTAGCAGGCGCGACAGAGATGAGAAACTCTTAATTAACAACATATTATTTTACCATACAGAACATATGCCACCCCAAATTCCTTCCTACAGAAAAAGAAATACTAATAATTATTAGATAGCCCTTTCCAGCGGTCATGACACTACCCGTACAGTGTCAACACATTTGGTCGCTGTCAATGACTTTGTAAGACTGCACGTCTAAAACGCCAGCTGGATCACCCACAGGAGCCCTCCTTGTGGTCCCGTCGCCGTGACCTTCAATGTCATCAACTAGGTGTTGACAATTTCCATCTGAATAAAGACATAGCGCCCAGTAACCCCAGCCGTCATTAAAATTAGCAAAGCTCGGCGGCTCTACAATTTCGCCAACATGATTGCACCCTGATGGACGTCTATTGACCGTGGGCTCTGAGTACATTACTGGGAAGCTAACACTCCATTCTGGCTTTTGCTCAGGGTGTTGGCCTACTGGATTAGCTCCCACAGCGGAAATATAGGTCGATAGGACCAAGCTCGCGAATAACGTTTTTGAAACATAACGCCATAACTGGGTGCGTGGTGGCGTAAACATTGCCGGAAGGCTTTTAGGACGATGTCGGATTCTTCGGTCTCGGTGTTGATAGTGTAACTTTATTCTACCGTTCTTATGTTTGCTGAAGACAGGGTGGAAGGTATGATTGAAGTCAATGAGAGGGAAGTGGACCTTATAAGAAAGTTAGCAGTAGTAACCCCAGGTTGAAAGTTTTAAATTGGTCAGGGGTGTACCTGAAGGCATTGGGTTACAGATACAATATCGTACTAGTTATTTTGCGTCTTATGTGGCTCCCTGAGCTGGCTCAAGGTCCTGGAGCAGAATCTAGATGACAGGTCTTTTGATAGAATAGAGTAAGTCGCTGCTCATGACTTTGAAGGATTTCGTGGATTTCCCAAATATTAACTTTCTCTTGGAAATTAATCTAGAAAAAAGCCAAACGAGAGATGGGGTGGGAAAGTATTAAACAGACAAACTCTAATAAAACATGCCATCCACTTGACCTTAATCTAGGAATGTTACTGTAAACGTATGATTTGCTCATGAGATGATAGACGAGTGTTCGGGCCCTTAGTATGGTAAACTAGAGAACACCAGACAGTTATAGAGTAAGTGGTAGCGAGGGGGAGAAGGGGGGATACGATGGAAAAGGGGCGACGGCAAGGTAGCAATGGCGGGCGAGATCTTTAAGTGTTTCGGGGGGCTATGAGTATCACGATAGTACGGTATAAAGATATTATTCGTTCTTCCATGGCAAATGAATATCCTTCAGGGTCGAACCACGTACTTTGATATTTTACCATCATACTTTGCATTGGTGAGTTCAGGGTATTTAAGTTTTACTTATATTAGAACACTACGCATCCATTTCTTATTGCAATCATTTAATACTGCGTATACTTTGGAGCTTCTATGATATTGCCGTACTCAAATGAAGCTTGGATCTCAAAAGTGATAAGATAAGATCGGACAACACTCGCAGAGAGTACAGACCCCTATTAAAGTGGGGTACAAACCCTGACCCGGAAGTTATCCCCTTTCGGATGTGATTATTTCAAACAAACCACTCGAAGCCAAATCTACTTCCAGGACAGGCTAAGGGCGCCTACAGTATGTGATTGACGTTGGTATGAGGTGTTGCGCGGTTGCAAAGCAACGCTGATTAGACCGCTACACCCACCAACTGCGCGCCCTGGTCGAGCAAGCCGAAAAGGGATGGAAACAGGCCTTTCACAGCGTAAGCCTGCTGATAGGAGGCGCTACAACTTTACTGCGAGACATTGAGACTATGGCCCGTCCGCGGGGTGATGTGATGGAAGATCCCCGGTGCCCATGCAAACAATCTCGAGATGTCTCACACGCCAAAGGCCCTCCCCCATCCCATCTTCCAGTAAGACTCGGAGGGAGATAAAGTGTCCCCACTAGTAGCACGCTTTAGGAGCGTTGAGTTAGCCGATCTACAAGGTTGAAAGGCAGCTTCCTGCTTTGATGATACCATGTTGTTAATGCGGCAACAAAGCCCAAGACACGAATGAGAAGGAGCCGATGATGAGAACTAAGAACCGCTGGGGGAGACAGCGTTGCACAGAATGTAATCACCGTCACGTGGCCCGTGGTTTGACCTCCTCCCCTTCCCGCCTCCGGCTTCTCATTCCTGCGCGCCCCGGGCGGTTCTTTTGTGCTGAAACCACCATCTCACTCGCTCTTTCATCACCCGGCGCCAACGCAGGAACTACACAAGGGCGGCGATCACTTCCACTCGCGCTCTCGCTGCCGCTACCAGCCCGCCGCACATCCACACACTAGCTGCTCTGTGCGACTTCTGCATATCTACATGGTTATGGGCCAATCGGGACATGCGCCTTACCATACGCGGTGAACACGCCACAAAGACCGTAATTGCGATGTTGGAATGGGTGCACGAGCTGGCCGTGCGACTGCGGCACGCACCACCATGATGCTCCGCTTACCGTCAGGGGTGTTGGTGCCTGGGGTTCTGATCTGGGACCTGGGGGTCTAAACTGGCATCGCGGCTACTGGGATTCTTTTGAATCCGCATTCCATTCCACTCTCTGGACATACTTGCATGCATCCAGAGAAAGCAAGGGTTATTAATCAGTGCAGGACGGTTGCGTAAGAGTGCATCCACAGATCTCACTCTGAATCACGGCTCATTCAGCAAGTGCTGTCTATAACTGCCCCGAGGCCGCGCCAGTATGGCTCCTTCAAATTCAAAGATAGCGGGTGCTCGACTACAGCAGCTTCAGCGCATCATGGAGGAGAGTTCGCGAAGGCCATTCATTCGGGCCTATGGCCAAGGAGACCTCGAAGCTATCATGCACATTGTGAGTTTTTGGCCCCATTTGCTTCCTCCCAGCGCTTGAATCCCCTACCCATCTCTATATATCCAAATATAAAGATAGAAGATCACAGAAAGCTAACCCTCTAGTGCCGTGTGACTGCTCACCCAGCCGCAGCCCAAGAACCAGCCAACGCCATCGTCCCTCTCATATTTGCCCTTCCATATGTCATTCTTCATCCTGAATACACCTTCATCCTCGACAACGGTAATGGTGACTGCGTGGGCTATTGCGTCGCCGCACCATCTTCAGCAGCCTATCTGGAACGCTACAAGTCTGAGTACCTCCCCACCATCGACCGCTCACTCTACCCACCTCCACCACCATGCCCTGGAGCAATAGCCGGCAACGAGATCGAGCGCACAGGCAAAGACGGAGATGTGGCCGCCGCCCTCATGCATCGCCTATACTACCCCGACGAATCGGTGCTACATAGAAAGTGGCCGGGTCTACTTGAGGACTATCCAGCACACCTGCACATCGATATCCTACCCGAGTACCAGGGTCACGGTGGAGGCAAGAGTCTCATAGCGGCACTCCTGGCAAGACTTCAGGTGGACAGGGTGCGCGGTGTCCATCTCATGAAGTCTGGCGAGAACACGGGCGCTGAAGTTTTCTATGGCCGAATGGGATTCGAGCGCTACCCTGTTATCATGGATGAGGGTGAGAGCGGGGAGATCGGGCGTAAAACCGGGGGAGGAGTTTGCATGGTACAGAAGTCGAGCTAAGGGATTAATTTGTACGGCTTCAGCTGGATTAGAAATAAGGGGCGTCGGGGAAGTGCCGGGGCACACAGGAGGAGTTCTGGGTTACTTTTCTTCTTTATAGGGGGTGATGGCGCGAGCCGCGAGTTCCGACGGCGTGGTAAGGTGTTTAACTGCTTTCAATGGATGATTTTTGATTGGCCTGATGCAATATTTCGGTGTGTCCATGCGTAGAATCATTTCAGTGATGAGCGAATCGGAGGGCGGGTGAGGGACGCTTGCGCATGCGGCATGCACAGGGCCAGAGAGTCGGGACTTCGTAGTTTGCTTTGTAGAGTGCAATGCTTGCAAAAGTGAGAAATTGGGCCGCCTGTGGACTGTGAGTTGTGGTGGAGGCTTCAGGGGCGCCTGCGGGCGCGGGGATGTCGCATCTCCCCGGGACGATCACCCATTTACCCGATCACGATTGCTGGTACGGACATGCGACCACAAGTTTGTTGTAGGGGTTCGGCAATATGGATTCAGCTGTAGATTTAGCTGTAGCGACCTTGGAGAGTTGATTACTTGTAATTTTGAAATCCGCTAGGAGTTATGTGGTTGCGTTTGGTGGATTCCACCACAGAGCGTGTTCTGAATTTCCTTGCGTGGATCCCGTGCGAGGATCCCTTGCGCGAAGGAAATGGTTTGTCCGCGGGATTGGCCAGGTAGCAAACCAACAAAATATCGGATCCGCGTTTGTCCAGGGAATGACTCCTTCGGCCGTGTTTGCTTATCGAGGGCAGCCGTCCGCCGACCCTTTTCGTCAGCCCCGGCCCCGTCTCCCCAGAATCACGAGCGCCAAGTGGAGATCCAGCGCTACTTGTTTCACGTCTCGTTATATGGTCCCAAGGTTTGTGTAGCCGCGACTAGAAAGCTGATACTCGGAGGAGCATCATAAAATGGCAAGGCAGAACCTACTTAGTACTGTTTTTGACGAGCAAGCGCAGTAGAGTACCTTAGCTTAACATATTAATTTATTTAAGAGACGAGGAGGTGAAAGTCCTGTGGGGTTGGGAGCCTCGGAGATGAGGGAGTAAGGATATCGTGGGGTCTGTCTGGGATTAGAGGTTGGGGCCCGGAATGAAATTTCAAGGCAGCTGGGGTCCGATAGAGTATGATTGAGCCCAAGTATCGGGGTGTGAAGAGGAAAGAACCCGGTTCTAGGGGCACCAATTAACACAATATAGGAGTTGCCCAGACAAGAAAGAGATATGGGTGTACAGTAAGATTTGCAAAACTTGTAATGGTTCATTTGCGCAACCGGTATGAGGCGGGAATAAGTAATTTTCTGACCACCATTTAACATGAACCTTGTTTGTAGTTGTTTGTATGTACTATACCACTAATAACAGGGGACAACATAACCAGTTTCTGACGTCGTATCCACGTCATCAAGAGTACAGCTTCCGATAAAATCCAGCTTCGGCTCAGCTGTGTGCAGATGTTGCCTTCGCGCCATGGCCGTCTCGTAGAAGTTGTTTCAATTTGTCGTCTGTTTTGGTCGTACCGGCTACATACCCGCTTGTCGGCCAGGGCCGGGCCGTCGCGTGGATTGTCCAAAATAGATGCTTCAACACGAGTCATGCTCAACACGAGTCATGCGCCAAGGCCCCCGGTCTCCAACCTGTCGGAAATGAAAACGAGATCATAGAACGATGATGGTCTGCCCCGTATACGATATGGTAATATCCAAATAAATTTATATTGCTGGGTAGACTGAAGCCGTGGCGAACACGACCTTCTACTTTCACAGTCCAGGTAACTATCCTCGACAGTACACAAACTTCACCCGAAACACCTGCCGCTCTCTCATTAACTCCCGATGCTCCTGCACATCTATCGCATTTCTTTCCACTTGCTTTCCTAACAATAAAACACCCACTTAACGTCGCTGCAGCCTCTCTTGCGACTCCCAACCCATTGCATCACATTATTTCCGCGTCGGAATTGTCGATGGTTTATCACAGTTCGCAACGAATTTCCCCCAATGGCTATGTTTATGCCCGCTGAGGTTTTAAACCGACTTTATAAGAGCTAGATGTGGGTTTTTTATCTCGTTGTACAAATAACATGGATCTGGTAGGTTGCTGCTGACATCATCCATAGAAGGCGAGATACGACGTATCTAGAAGTATTTTTTGTCAAGGTGGGAAAGTCACACCCCATACTTTGCAATTAAAACGGTCAGTGACATATACTTCCTACAGGCCTTCTTAATTACCACCATCCTCGTTTTCTTTCGTCTCAAAATGCACGGCTAAGGTTCGAATCACTTCAAATCGGTGGCTCGAGATTGCCAATTTTTGGATATAACCAAGCCCATTACCCTGCGTAACAAAGTCGAGTATATATGCTCGCTCTGAACCTTCCGGTTGGAGGTTTTTCTTTGAAGAGCACAAAACAGAACAAAATCCAATGCTCCTGTGCTAGGAGTCAGGCTGATGTCCAGTCGCTACCCCCACGTCTCCCCTCCCTAACTACGCTGTACGCCTTCTCGCCAACTCTTTCTAACCTGCTAACACTATCTTTTTGTCACCGACTTCATGGCACCATGTTCTCGTCGCTGCCTTCTTGTAATTGCCTCCTATCACTATCTATGCTTCCATTGCCCCCCTCTGTCGCATTGTCGCTGTGGCAAGGCGGCAGCACAGCTTGGTTCATAAACCAATGATGGACTGGCTAGGCGCTCCACAGTCTGTGTTGTGTGCTGCTGATAGATCCAGGCCAAACCAACAACCTAAGTTATTTATTTTGTTTTGAGTTACTGTGATGTTTTTGTGTCTGCTTCGGTTAGGACTTGCGGGATCGATACATGGAGTGGAGAGAAGACTTCCGTGGATAGCTGTCCCGAGAAGTGATCAATAGCTGAATTTGGCCAGAACCTCAATTTTTACAATATACATGGCCTATCAGGTTGAATTCGGAACTATAATTACAGATACGAATGCATTCGGCACCTTTTTTAAAACCTTAGCAACAGTCTTTAAGAACGATGCCAAAGTTGTAAGTCAAAACACTTTCCCAAAAGCTATTCCTCCCAAGCTAACCCAATCAGATTTTTGACACAAACAATGAGTACCACGATATGGACCAAACCTTGGCCCTGAACCTAAACCAGGTTGCCATCAATGCTATCCGTGCCGCCGGAGCTACCTTCCAATGCATTTTCGTTGAAGGCAACTCCTACAGCGGTGCCTGGACCTGGAACGCCGCCAACGACAATCTGAAGGCGCTCACCGACCCCCAGAACAAGATTATCTACCAGATGCACCAGTATGTTGACTCCGACGGATCCGGCACATCGCCAAACTGCGTCTCCTCCACCATCGGTGTCGAGCGCCTGAAGAGCGCGACAGAATGGCTGCGCGCAAATGGCAAGATCGGGATCATCGGCGAGTTCGCGGGCGCTGCTAACAACCAGTGTAAAGCTGCTATTACGGGCTTGCTGCAGCACTTGAAGGCGGACTCTGATGTGTGGACCGGAGCCTTGTGGTGGGGTGGTGATCCATGGTGGGGTAGCTATATCTTTGGTTTTGAACCCCCGAGCAGAATTGGGTATACATACTACGATTCGACCCTCCTACAGTTCCGTCCATTATAGGTGTGTTATTTGCCAAGGGGCAGTCCTAAGGGGTGGTGTGTAAATAGTCATTATATTCACATCAAATTTTTATGGCACCGTTAGTATTTTTTCGTTGACATTTTTGGATTATGCGAAGTGATATAGCAAACTCATGGTGGTTGTCGATGAGAGGCTTGTGTTCAAGATCAGCGTTGTACCACCCTGCTACGGTAGCTGTGTATGTCATGTTGGGTTTCTGTTTTCAGATGATATAATACTTTTTATGTTAACAAATCTGACATATATGCTACTTTTTTCAATCCGAGCCTGAGTAGCCAATTTTGTTGATGACATTTCTATCATATCGGTGTGCAGTGTGGACTTCCAGGCAACACCAAATGCCTCAATCAAATATTAACATGCGGTTATTTACCTTCTCAAATATAAGCAACTTCTGTTAATTATCAACCTTATATTTTTACATGTTGAGGTTCCTCGAAGTAAGCACGGGGTGTTTATTGGCGGGTTAATCTTGTGAGACGGGAACGTTTGCAGATCTTCGCTGTCATCTCATTTGCCAAGAAGATCACATGTGGCTAAACAAGGATATATGGATATCCTTGCCCACAAACACACGGTCCATAAATGGATACACTAAGCTTTGAAGCGTTATCTACAAAGCTTACTGTATCCATTTATAAAAGGTGTCAACTTCTGCTGTCTCATGCCCACCCATCCTTCTGATCAATTGCTGCATAATGGAGAAGACAGACGAGTTTGATCTGGTAGTCATTGGCGCGGGTGAGTAAATCCAAAATGTGCTCCAGAGCATGTCTGAATCTATCTAGGCTCCTATGGCCTGGCTGCGGCAAAGACGTTCCTGGAGGTGAACCCGTCGGCCAACATCGCCATCTTGGACTCCGAAGAGACTATTGGCGGAGTATGGGCGGAACGGAAGTTGTATCCCGGTCTGAAGACTAACAATATGCTCGGCACATACCAGTATAGTGATTTCCCCATGGACACTGCGACGTACGGTATCAAGCCTGGCGAGCACATCAGCGGCGAAGTGGTTCACCGCTATCTCAAGGATTATGCGCAAAAAGTCGGCATCTACTCCAAGATCCAGTTTGAGACCAAGGTTCTTTCAGCCGAGCAGGTCAGCGGCTCCGGGTGGTTACTCACCGTAAAGAAGGGGTTCAGCGACAAGGATGCCCTAAAGACGAACGAAGTCCTGGCGAAGAAGCTTATTGTCGCAACGGGCGTGACTTCGGATCCATTTCTCCCTAGGTTTAGTGGTTCGGAGTCGTTTGGGGCTCCTCTCTTCCACACTAGCGACTTGAACGAACATGCCGGGACCCTGGAATCAGCAAAGACCGTCGCGGTGTTTGGCGGCACAAAGTCGGCTTGGGATGCCGTCTATGCGTACGCAACGAGGGGGGTCAAAGTCGAATGGATTATACGTGGTATGTAAGCCCCGATACCTAAGGAAGTTTGTGCACTGAACAACATCAGAATCTGGTCACGGCCCAACTTGGATGGCTCCAGCGTACGTGACGCCTGCAAAGAGGTGGCTCGAGAAACTCGTGCATACTCGCTTCATTACCTGGCTCAGCCCTTGTATATGGGGAAATCATGACGGATACTCTCGCATCCGATCTCTTCTTCACGGCACCACGATAGGACGAGCTATAGTGAACGGTTTCTGGGCCATCCTAGGCAACGACGTGAAGACGCTGAATAAATATAGCTCGCATCCTGAGCTAGCGAAACTCGAGCCTTGGAATGATGCATTCTTCGTCGGTGCTTCAGGCATATCCATCCACAATTACGACACCGACTTCTTTGATCTCATCCGCAACGGCTCGGTGTCCGTGCATATCGCCGATATCGAGGGGTTGGCTCCCAAAACAGTACTGCTTTCCAAAGGCGAAAGGCTGAAGGTCGACCTCCTGGTTTGTGCGACAGGCTGGAAGCACCGCGTCTCGCTCGATTTCCTCCCCAAGGATTTGGATCTCGGCCTTCCCCACCACACATCTATTGCCCCCAGTGCCCAAATCAAGCAAGCCAACGAAGAAATCCTCTCTCGCTTTCCCAGACTCAAACAGCGCCCAGCTGCACGCCCGAAATATGTCGCCTTGACAGAGAGCAAGGGTATTAGCGACGAGGATCTCGTGCCTCCGGAAGAAACGTTCGAGCCGTTCCAGCACTACCGCTTCATGGTTCCTCCATCGACAATTCGCGATCGGAATATCGCATTCATAGGCTACCAGCTGACCATCAGCACTACTATTATGGCGCAGGCGCAGGCACTATGGATCGCTGCATACTTCTCGGGCAAACCTGACGCTGTTGCCATTCCTGCTGACGATGAGGAGATTAAGTACGAGGCAGTCCTCCATAATCGGTTTGGGCGCTGGAGGTACCCGGAGGGGTTTGGCGTCATACCCGACTTTGCGTTCGATGCGGTGCCGTATTTGGATATGGTGTTGACGGACCTCGGGTTGGCTTGTCACAGGAAGAAGGGTTTGCTCAGTGATATTTTCAGTCCGTATGGGCCTGAAGATTACAAGAACCTCGTGGTAGAGTGGATGTCGAGGATGAACTGGTAAAACGATCCAGAATGATATGTTGTAGTAGCTAAAATTGTGTTGTCGCTGGTACGATTGAGCTATGTTTTTTGAGTTGCTTGAGCAGTTCCCAAGCAGATATACGCCTGAAGGAAGACCTGTTAGTGACAAGCAAGTAGATGCCAGGGAATATTTCTGAATATATCGTTGATATTAACGTCGATGCTAGAGGGTTGATTATATGACAGGGCTGAGGGAGCATAAGATCCATTTTACAGATCAAAGACCGCATCCAATCGTGCTGTAACGTTTAACACCGCATGTAGTCTCTATCGTTCGTATTATTCTGGTGCAAGATCCAAAGACCAAGTGGTTTCATATTAGAGCCATTTTTCATTTTATCATTCTTTTGAGTTTCTCATAACCTGGTGTGTTCGGGTTTGGGTTACTTAACAAATAGGTCCACAAACCTCCAGGACGACGTTAATTTTCTAGCGTTACGGATGGGTTGCAGTAAATATAAAGAAATAAGAACTCAGAATCCTTCCTGTTCCTTTTTATAGTAACTGGACAGCGTCAGAACTATAATTTGGTGAATCCGAAATAGACTTTGTCACGTGCCCAAATGCAGGGACGCGGAGACGCTAACTTAGATGATCCCAGTTTGGGATTAGTTCATTAGTTCAGGTATTTTATCGTCATCACGTGATATTATCACGAGACCACTCTGATTTCTCTCGAGTGAGTTACACCCGGAGGTAAAGTGTAAGAAGCAACACAGCGTTTCCTTGACCTTGAATTCCTTTGATAAACTCGCAAGAATGGTTGTTGTCAGTTCAGCCCCTATCTCACGTGAGAGCGAGCCGCTTACCACGTACCACGGCTAGAATTGCACTAAAGGTATCTCCGGCCGCCGTACAAAAGCTCATTTCCGAAGATGAAAAGACCTGCAAGCCCCACGAACAGGTGCATCTCTGACTGGCTGCACTGCTGCACCTTGACGCCATAAACGCGGTCAAAGGAGCAAAGCTGATATTACGCCAAGGCCTTGCCTAAGCCGAAAATGAAACGTTGGGGCGCTCAGGTGGGACAGTTGCGGCGCAGCTGGAGGCGGCCTGCCTGTCAGACTGCACTGTAAATTGGGAAAAGGGGGTTGGTTGGCTGGTGGCCGTGGCAGCTGCCTGGGGCTGGAAGCTTGGAGGGAGGCTATGGTGGAGAAGGAGCGAATGTGCGGTGTGCTGTTTGGAGTGCGGAGCGAGCAAGCAAGTGGTGACGGTGACAGACGGTACGGGAAAGGGCACGGAGATCGGGGGAAGGGATATGCGGGATCTTGCCAGGTTTGTGGTGCTTTGTTGATGGTGGCGCAGGAAGTTGGTCGGGGAAAGCGGAAAGGACGTCAGCGAGCCAAGCCCAAGGAACCATGCCAGGAGAGGAGACTATCCGCGAGGTATTCATTATTGAAAGAAGCTGGCTATTTCACGATGGTAGTGTACTGTGCTGTACTGTGCTGTTACACTGTACTCTGCTCTGCGGGACATGGATGGGGAGTTACAGGATTATTGGTTCCTAAATTATCCAAAGCTGCGTGCGATATGCACGTAGTGATTGCGGTGATTGTGAGCAACGCATGAAGATGGCTAATAGTTAGTTACAGAAGCGCTGTCGTCGTCGCCGTCGTCGTCGTCATGAAAAGTACGACGACGACGTTAAATAACTGCCTTTGATACTAACCACTGTCGTCGTCGCCGTCGTCGTCATGAGAAGTACGACGACGACGTTAAATAACTGCCTTTGATACTAACCACTAACCACTAACCACTGACTACTAACTCCTAACTACTATTCACTAACCTCAGGCCGCTGTAGGAGTTTCCAGTTAATACATAGCTTTTTTTTAGGACTAGGACCTCCTACTCCGTACAAAGATTGCTCTACTCCGTAGTCCCACCGAGTCATGTACTGGACCAGTCGTAAGCCATAGACCAATCAATACTCCAGTCATCATATATACTATATTCATGCAATAAGAATGCAAAAACAATAGAATGCAAAAATTATCAAAATACGATAAACGAGAGTGACTTGCTCTGTAGTGCATTATTCTACTATTGTCCATGTCACTCGGTCTGCCTCGGATTAATATATCCTTCTCCTTCTCCTTCTCCTCCTCCTTGCTCCTAACTAACTCCTTCCTTCCCTCCCTCCTTCCTTAGTGTCGTCCCACACACTGCCGTAACTGTAAAAATGCCTTAAGCACACCCTACAATAGTGGAACGGAACAATTGGCTAAATTCCTGTGGTGTGGTGGTGTTCCTACTCCGTACCGCACTGCCCCCTCCACACCCCCAAAAAATTCACCCTTACTAGTGTAAGCCCACCACCCAAATCTCACACCCAAAATGGCCCGCGCCTCGTGCGTTTATAGTGACGCGTAGTTCCCAGTCCTGCTCTACAGAGTAACCACTCCCCTCGCAAGTCTCTTTACCACTCTCCCTCATCGCCACCACATTCATTACAACCCACCTCCACCACCACCACAACACCCCCCCTCCGGACCTAGGATATATACCTACGACAATTCGATATCCTTAATGTCCTGTCTTTCCGCACGTCCTACTCTCCTTGCCATATGTTACGATGCGGAAAGGAACGAAGGTCTTCATATTCGTTAATTTCGTTGTTATTTGCCTTCTTGTAAATGCCTTCAGCACACTAATCGCCCTCCTTTTCGAAGATGGAGCCGTCCACGCCATTCCAGCCGCCGACATAATGAGGCCTAGCGAAGACCATACCGACCGCAATGACAGACAGGTTATCCCTCGAATAATACATCAGACCTATATCAACGAATCCATCCCCGCGCAGTGGGTGCCGAGTCAGAGATCCTGTATCGACCTACATCCAGACTATGAATACAAGGTGAGCTTCCCCGCACACGCCCCATCACGCTCAATTCCTCCCAATAAAGACAAATACTGACGAAGGCAATCTACAGCTCTGGACGGACACCCTCTCCCGCGAGTTCATCCGCACGCGATACCCATGGTTCCTCGACACCTTCGACTCCTACCCCTTCCCCATCCAGCGCGCCGATGCTATTCGCTACTTCATCCTCGATCACTACGGCGGCATCTACCTCGATCTCGACGATGGGTGCGCACGGCGTCTGGACGTGATGCTCGAGTACCCAGCGTGGCTCCGACGCACGCTCCCCACAGGCATCAGCAACGACGCCATGGGTGCTATCCCGCACCACCCCTTCTTTGAGCGTGTGATCCAGAGTCTCGAGCGCTACGCAAACAACTACGGCATGCCATACATCACAGTGATGTCGTCGACAGGACCGCTATTCCTCTCCATAATCTGGAAGCAGTACATGTCCGAGGAGCGCCCGGAGCAGGACCACGTGCGCGTGCTCATGCCGCCCGAGTACCGCAACAACGCGTGGAGCATCTTCTACATCGCCAAGGGTAACAGCTGGCACGGCAAGGACGCGCAGACTATCTTCTGGATGGGCAAGCACTGGATGCTGCTCACCTTCAGCGGGTTTGCAGTGGCAGGGATAGTCTTCGCAGTCATGTTTTATGCATGGACGGCGTGGATCGGGACGAACAGGAGGGACAAGAACGGCCCCGGTTATATACTGCTACCGCGGCGAGTGTCTGTTGATCGGATGGCGTGATGACAACTCTTGGATAGAAAAGAGCCAGGAGGTGGCCCGGGCCACGGCAGCCGCGAGCTGCGACGTGGTAAAGCTGGGGTCGGCTTTGCGCCCGCCATGGGTTTGGGAGCGGATGGACGGCGTGCCTGTGGAACGCCATACCACACTCGATGCCTGTCTACAACGACGAATTGCTCTTTAACGGTCACAGATCAAAAGCACCAACCTGTGTTGCCGTGAAGGGAAAGACTGCGTCGCCGCTGCTACGAATGCTGACCGGGGCATCTTCGCGTCCGCTTTGTTTGGGAATTGTGCACAATGGGCGTTCAACGGAGCGGGGGTTTATCAGCGGATAGAATTGTACATACATACATGTAAGACTAGTTTCTTCACCTTCAGACTCGGGGGTTTCTCCGGAGCGCAGCGCCTCGAAGTGTCTGTCTCGTTGCAAGAGCACAGTCGGATTAATGGTGGGACGGTAATAGAGGACACGGGTTTCTCGTATAACTAGAGTAGAATCTTTAATACTGATATCTACACTTTAACTTCTTGATGCCATGGCCTTGGACGCAAATTATCTTATGCCCCAAAGACCGGTTTTGTTGGTATTCCTCTTCCTCAAGACCCGGATCTGTATTCGCGGGGACCCCTTCCTGCAGCCTCATTAATTGACGTCCATTTTAGATAATCCCGACACTCAGCCCAACGAGCCCAGCCCGCCGATGTTCTCAGGGTCAGTCAGGTCTGTGCCGTCCAGCAACGATGACGACACGTCCCGTGACATTCACGTGACTGGGTTCATATCTTGGCAAACCTCGATTGACCAACTCCAACATCAACAAGCCACCCAAGCCAGCGTCATCACCCCTCTGCCCCCCCTCTCTCCGAAGGCTACAAGGCAGCAAATGCCCATTCGCATGATTCCATAGCCTCCGACCCAGCGCAGCGGGAGCGGGAGGCCCCGCCTCTGCAGCATGGAGCATGCATGGTGTGGGCGTCATGGGTGATCGGCTTCCAGCCACGAGCCATCCATGACGGTAGAATCTTCATCTGCAGCGGCTGGAGGCCGGGCAGAATGTCCGCCAGACATGTGGCGTTGGATGTGTGGTGGGGTGGGGGGATATGATTCGGTCCCGGCGAGGGTGTTGGTGGTCGCTGGTGAAACGGCCTGCACAGCCGTGGTGGAAGGGGGGAGGCGGAGCGGATGAGATGGTTGGAGGGGGGTTAATTAGGAGGGGAAGAGTGTTGGATTTGCTGTGGTGCCTGTGTGTGGCGAGAATTGTGGTGGTGGTGGAGGGTTTATTGGTGGTGAGGTGGTGGGAGGTGTCGATGGTGAGAGTGCCTGGTTGCATCTTGAGCCTTGGAGGCGGATGGAGAAGGCTGGCCTGGGGTGTATATATTGGTCCTTGGAGTGGGGTGTGCATATGTGTTTGGAGTATCTATCTCGTGGAATCTACAGCGGATATATGGGTTTATTTAGAGCATTATCACATTACATCTCCAGTGTCATTCTCAGATTGAAAATGAGCAGCAGCAGCAGCAACAGAAATGCGGACCAACAGGCCACTGGGCGCCCTGGTCCTAATACAGCTCCCAATAACTACGGACCCGTTATTGTTGGTGAGTTGACCGTCACCATAGCTCTCAATATATAACTTACCGTAACACAGACTCGGCGACCTACAAACTCGCTCCCATCGAAGAATCCAACGAGGAAGACCCCGGCGTTTTAGGAGCCGTCGAAGCCCTCGAGCAGACCACCGTCCGAGAAATTGGGAACGGATACGTCGTCGACACCCCCCGTGCCGTCGCCAATCTCGTCGCTTCCCTCGTCGACCTCCCCACCTCGCCGCCCTCGCTCTACCTCGACATCGAAGGCGTCTCCCTCGGCCGTAACGGCTCTGTCTCCATCCTCCAACTCCTCGTCCTCCCCACCAACATCACCTACCTAATCGACATCCACATCCTCGGCAGCACCGCCTTCACCACCGCCACCACCACCGGACAAACCCTCCAATCCATCCTCGAGGACGCCTCCATCCCCAAAGTCTTCTTCGACATCCGCAACGACTCCGACGCGCTCTACAGCCACTTCTCCATCTCCCTCGCCGGCATCCACGACATCCAGCTCATGGAGCTCGCGACGCGCACGCGCCCGCGCAGCAAGAAGTTCCTGCACGGCCTCGCGCGCTGCATCACCGGCGACCTATCGCTGGACCCGTACGAGGAGCAGCGGTGGACGGAGCAGAAGAATCGTGGGAGGCGGCTGTTCGCGCCGGAGATGGGGGGATCGTATGAGGTCTTTAATGAGCGCCCGATGGGCGAGGATATTGCGCTGTATTGTACGCAGGATGTGCAGTTTATGCCGGCGCTGTGGTGGCATTATCAGGTGAGGATGACGGCGCTGTGGAGGGCGAAGGTGAGGGATGAGACGTTGCGGAGGGTGAGGGAGTCGCAGATGCCGGGTTATAGAGGAACAGGAAGGGATAGGTCGTTTGGGCCGTGGTGAGGTGGGTGTGGCGGCATCCCTTGCGATTTTTGGTTTCGTGTTTGTGGTTTGCGGCGACTTATGTTTTATTTTATCATGGGTACAGCGGGAAAGTTGGGAAAGGAAGGCCTCGGACACCCACCAAGAATAATGGAATATAACTCTATGGTTTGGGGGTCGGCATGCGTGTATTTATCAGATTTGGAATTATAAATGAAATATAAATAGCTTTTGATACGTAATCGGAAATTTCCGACTCTTTTTCCATGCGCAGTGTTGGGATTGATTGACATAACGACTCTGGCGTTTAACAAGTCAAACTGGAGCAACCAGGGCGATCGCGAAACATCGAAAGCCAACTACATCATTCGAAACCTGCAGCCGCCGGATTTGAAGGTCTGGGCGGTCCAAATATATCGACTGGCGTCGGCGCCTACAAATGAAGCAAGGGCCTGAGCGTGCGACTGGCTTGGTGGGCGTTGATGTTGGTGGCCTTGGTGGCCGCTTGTTTCAGTTCGTCTTCGGCGGCTACAAACAATATGCGAGCGCTTTGGCGGCAGCAAAACCTCAACATTATTTTGCTACTCTTAACCCCCGCAACGTTATTTTCCAGCCCTTATAGAATGGGTCACAAATAGCTCGATGTGCATATGCAGGTGGACCAGGGGAATATGCAGGAGTTTTAAGCGCGTAATGGGAAGGTTGATTTTGCTATTCTCAAGGTGCTAAACATCGACTGATGGCTCTGGAATTTTGCATATATAAAGGCTGCTTCTTGCCAGTTACTCGTAGATAATTTTATCGATAGCAAGACAATCTGGTATTGTTATCCTATCGTTATAAATCAATTAATTGCCAATAAGCTGTCCGACTTCATGTGAGTTATATCCCATCAATATAACTAAGCCATGAGGATATAACTGACAAACAATAGTCAACCTTGACATTATGTCTGGAAACTCGCAAACTAAAGTTGATATCCACATTCTCTTCTTCAATTCTACTACCGATCCTCGAAATTCCGGAGATGTTGCCTTGTGGTTTAATAACTCTGATCCGTTTCTGGTCCACCTTGCCGGACCCAATGGCAGCCGTTGCCTCAACGTCAAAGAAAACTACTATCCCGCTGCAAATATGCAGTTCCGAAAGCCGGTAATTGTGGCATCGGGAATCTCTGCCACAAAGGCTCAGATTGTCTCCATTGTTTCTCGGACACCTATCGACAATTCAAGGCCGTTCAATTCCGAGGAGTGGGTTGGCAATGCTTTGAGGGCGCTGGCTCAGGAGAGATATATAGAGCGGGAGGAGTACTCAAAATCCGTTGGCGAGATGATTGATACAACAAAAGGCAGCATCGGACGTACCTAATTCATGTATTTTAAATGGCTGGATGAGCGTGTGGGTTGTTGTTGACGACGCATTAGCATTGATGCCGACCCTTCTTTACGGAACACCCCACCGCAGGATCCCCTGGAATGTTGCAAGTTGATCGTAATAGGTCCGGGGGAAAATATATTTTGCATATTCCCTCCAATCCTTATTCTTTGCCGAGACCTCGAAAAACTTGACATACTCCCAATACTCTGGAAACCAGCCAGCGAACTCCCAGTCGATTATCGCTGCAACCTTCATGTCCTTGATAATAATATTATGTTGGGACAGGTCGCCATGCGAAAATACTATGCGGTGATCAGTCCGTAACTGGCTGCGAAGAGCGTTGTTAATATCCGTCGGGGTCGATCCAATCAGCTTCGTGACATAGTTATTGAAGCCTGCTTCGTCCTGAAAGGGCCCGCCAGAATATTCGCCCATAAGCCTGCACTCTCGAAAAACGCCGCCGCTGCAAGACGCTATGGTACCAGTCTGGGATTCGACAGATTGCATGGTTGTCAAAATTTCTCGTAGTTGGCGGCAAATATCTTGCCTGTCCTCTTCTGACATGCCTGCCAAAGGACTTCGAGACTCTCTCCTATGTAATCCATTCGTATACTTCCAATACCATCTGAGCCTGTGCTTGCCTCATAAGCTTTCGGCGCCGGTATATTAAGTTCTGCCGCTAGATCTAGCGCCTCCTTCTCCTCAAGGCGTACTTTCTTCCCCGATTTTACGACTGTGTCGTCAGGATACAGCTTAACGATGCATCCATAGTAATCATGAATAAGAAAGATCCCTAACAGTAATTAGCTTGCTGTGATTTGTCTGTTGAGGTCAGATGTTACCTCGAGACCCATCTTTCTGTGCTAGAAACTATTTCGATGGCTGGGGAAGCCGTAATGTCTCCCCCCTTGGTGGCGGCTTTCCTAATTTCTTTGCCATCAACTCATAAATGGTAGGAAGCGGTTTGTCGCTCGTGTCCATTGTGCTATGGGGTATAGCCTCCCAGTGCTTTACACACAATGGCCTTCAACCACAGTTATGCATGAAATAGTAAATCCTTGCCTTGCTCGATGCGACAATTGTTGGTCTTTTGAGATGGCGGGTAGCGGGATACTCTGGGGCCGGCCCGCTTCCCTCCCGTTTTTTTATTATCGCTGCCATAAAGGGATCTTGTTTCCATTTGTATTCTAAGACTCATATTACACAACCATCCTTTGACTAAAAATAGGGTGCTGAGACTTCTGTGCCACATAGCTATTGGAACTCAAACAGCAAACCGCCAGCCAGACTTTGTCCACCTCTAGTAAACATATCTGAACGATAAGTTCTCTTTGTCTGTCTTGCTCCCCCATTCTTGCCTTCCCTCTCCAGTCGCAGGATCTGGGCCCAAAGCTGCTTCCACTCTATCCTTTCTTCGATTGGCCCAATAATAGTACGCAAACAGCAGCACTGCAAAGAACGCGCCGCCACCTTGAGTAGCCAGTATCGCAATCTTTGCCGGTTTATACTCCGGTTTATCTCTGTCCTGAAATGTCTGGGGCCCAATTATGCTCCCGATTGCTAGCGCTCCTGATATGAATACAGAAGATACGACTCGCTTTGTCTGTCCAACGCAGTTCGACATTGCCCACTGGTAAGCCAGCATCAGTGTCGGGATAATTGAATGGACGAGATTTGTGCCGATAATGATAGCAATCGGTTTGCTATTAGGCGCAAAAGACATTAAGGCACCTCCGATCATTCCTGGAACGCAAAATGTGGCTATCCAGGCCCAGCGGTTGGAGGTATATCGAACACCGAAGCCTGCAATGAGCGAGGTGATGATGGTGACGAGGCCACTCGGGGCGTTGAGGAGGGCTGCTTTTTGGGGTGAGTACCCAAGGTGTGCAATCACAATGGAGGAGTAAGAAGCAATAACGCCGCTGGAGCATGTTATCTAGAGGTCAGAGTTAGTTGCGGACAGTGTGTGGTAGTGGGTGGATACCGAGACAGACATTGCCACTAACAACCATATCTGCACGTCGAGGACCGTCTCCTTTAATTGACGCCACTTGAAGTGACGATTCTCAATACCGGTTTGGTTGACTGCGATGTGATTAAGGAGCGCAATCTTCTCAGCTTCGGTGAGAAATTTCGCCGTCATTGGTGAGTTGGGCAGGATAAACCAGCCTAGTAACCCTACAAAAGACGTGATAATCCCCAGGGACAGATACATAATTCTCCATGATGATAACAAAGTGTCATTATGGACATGTTGAAATCCATAAGAGATGAAAGCACCAGAGATCTGGGCGATGCCTACACCACAGAACCAGAAGCTGTACCGAGATGCTTGTTCCTGTGAAGTGTACCATTGGCTGCTTATCAACATCAGACAAGGAGAGGCGGGCGATTCAAAAAGTCCAGCAAAAATGCGAGTTACTAAGAGGGAGTGATAGTTGAATGTTGCCGCGGTGCAGGCTGTCGCAATACCCCATAGGATGGCCAAAATACTCAGCCATTTTGTCACAGTGACTTTTTGGAGTATGTAACCTTTATCAAGTATAAGAACTTAAGTTTTATAAAAGTTGGGGTTGGGGACTGACCGTTAGGAGCCATTGCAATCAAATAGGCTATATAGAATACAGAAGATGCATTTGAAAAATCATTTCCAACAAGGTGAAGGTCTTCCCGTATTCCCATAACGCCTGAATACTGTTGTTAAGAACGCAATTAGCCGTAGTAGTTTTGAAGGCTTGGAGGGATTGACTCACGTTTATGAGAACTTTGTCAAGGAACTGCAACCCATAGCAAGCAGTCATAACTGGGATGATCCGCCAGTCAATCTTACGTCTCAAGGCTTTAAGGTCCACAACGTTATCATCAAGATGGTTCTGGTTATGACGAGCGAGATAGACGAACGCCCTATCAAGATCTCTGCTATCCATGCTCTCAGCCGCAGCGGTTGGCGGAGTGTCAACTCGTCCATCTTCAACAGTCAAATCTGCATCTATTGATTTCTCATCTTTGGTCGACATACCCATCATAACAGTTAAAAGCTCCAATCAAGTGAAGCCTAGTGGCCAAAATATGGATGATAATGAGCCTATGATAATTTCAAATGGTCCAAATGGGGGTAAGCTGGTGATGAAGTTCCTTCGGTCTGTCACCTCAGATAACATGGCACCGGAATATATAGAGGAATGTTGCCTTTTTTATTATGTATGGAGGTAAGGGCATGTTTTTCAGCTGCGTGGTAAGTGTTGCACGAGTATCAGTGCCAAGATACAACGTAGGGTCACAACTAAACAGAGGCATTTCCGTTGGTGGCATGAGGGCCTGTGTGCTACAACACAGCACTGTTAAATACCTGAAGATCCAAAGAGAAAGCCTGCGAGAATTTATAATAGCAGTTCTGATTTGCCACACTAGTGAGGATGAACACAAGGTATTTGGTATTGGACATTTATATACTCTTTGGGGAGTTTCGTGGAACATCAGAGCGGAGCAATGGCACAGAGGTTAGCACCAGTATACCCATTGCTCATATTTAGCTCGTCTCTGTGATCTGTCTCATGTTACCTGTTCGCTGTATTGTTAGCCATCCCCTTGCTTTATATCTGCATCCTTACTTCCTAGCTTTCATCCGATGATCTATTCAAGGTGGCTTCCTTCAAGGTTGGGTATTACTCTAACACCATTTAAAAATCTGTACCTCAAGCAACATGGCACGCACATGCTGCAGGAAGTTTTGTGAGATTTGTGTTGCTTTGGTTGCTGCCTTTCCATGAGAACACCCAACGGTGGGTACACAACCTAATCTGTACGCGTACGCAAATGCGGTGCTACATACTACAGTAATAGATCCGTAGCATTGATGAGAATGACGTTTGATTTATTCCACGAGAAAACTAACAGAACTAAATCCACTCCGGCTTGATGCCACAGATCATAGATATATAACCAAGGCAAGTATTGCGAGACTTAGCCACCGAGAAATCAGGACAATGTCTCGGAAGTGGATGACTAGAGTTTTCCTGTAAACACTGTGCCTTGGCATCCTTGGTTGTGATTCCTTAAAACCGATAATTTCTTAGTTCTCATTGAGATGCGCATATACCTGACCTGAATTAAGGGATACACCTTCCATATACCCCAAGCACCATTCCAATTTTTTACCTGCGCGGCGTATTATATTGCACAACATCTCATTCTGTACAACTTTTTGATTTGTCTTTCGTCGTTTGCTACGTGTTTCGTTGATGCTACCTAGCGCATGCTAATCGCTGGCAGGTAAGACACCAGCCAACATCCTTCTATTTATACATTCTTCCTCGTCCTCACACCAGTCATACACTCCAGCGGCTTCCTCAAAAATCCCTCTCTTGTCTCCAACACATCCTGGTACAGTTCAAACTCGTACCGTCTAAACACCGTCGCCACAATTAAGGCCAACTCCATCTCCGCCACATTCCTACCCACACAGCTTCGAGGTCCATAGCTGAACGGGATAAACGCACCCTTCTGTCTATCGGTCACTTTCTCCCAGCGCTCAGGCCTGAACTCGTCTGCGTCTGGGCCCCAGATCTCAGTGGAATGATGCACAGTGTACGCCGGCACACTGACGACACTACCAGCAGGGAAATGTTGGTCCAAGATGCGAACTCCCGGGCCAGGTGGCACAACACGCGGGAGCCCGAGTGACGACGTCGAGTGAATGCGCAGCGTCTCGTTGATAACACACTGCATATACTTAAGGTCGCGAACTTGCATATACTGTGGCACGGTAGTACCAGCTGGGAGAGCAGCGTCAAGCTCGGCTTGCAACTTTTTGAGAACGCCTGGTGTCTTGAGGACCCAGTAGAGGAGTGCGCATGAAGTGTTGCTGGTCGTGTCGCTACCAGCGATCAGTTGCGTCAGGGCTTCCGCGGTTAATTCTGCACGGCCGAGTTTGGCACCTGTCTCGTCTTTGCCCTCCATCAGACGAGCAAGAAGATCAACACGACCATCGTTTTGTGATTCCGCATCAAGGCGTGCTGAGACTCGGGCGACTGCCATTCCTGCAAGGTTTTGAACAGCTTCGAGGCCTTGGTAGAAGAATGGGTCGGGGATATATTTGGCGTATGGCTTTAGACTTGGTAGGCAACCTAGTGTACCGCTTACCTCACCGCGGCGGTTGAGAACTTCGACGGCTGGGGCATAGGTGGGTGGCGCATCTGGGGTTTTACGGATCTCAGCGATATCTTTCCCCTTTTCGACCATGCCGAAGGGTTGCCCGAAAGCGAGATCGCCGATGATATCGAATGCAAGAAAGTTGAACCAGTGCAGGACATCCAGCTTATAGAATCCTCCGTGCGAGCGTTCAGACATGCTGTCCCACTGCTTCGTGAACATATTGAGGTTTGATGTCATGTACTCCTCAAACTGGGAGATGGACTTCGAGGAGAACGTGTGAGCAATTGTCTTCCTCTTACGCGTGTGCTCGGCTCGGTCGCGAGTGTTGAAAAGACCACGCTGAATGGACACAAAGGAGTCGTAGTAGTCAGATTTCAAGAAACCATTTCCATGGCCATAGACAGATTGGATGGCGGAGTCGTCGGCGATGGAGACGTGGTTTGGGGCGATACGGACAAGTTTGCCATGCTTTTTGTGGGCAGCATGGACAGATAGAAAACGCTTTCCTTGCCTAGCTTGGAGGAGTAGCCAGATATTGCTGAAGCTTGCAAAAGAAGGGGACGGGATACCGCGCAAGTATCCATAAGTGGTGAAGTATGGGATCAGAAAATAGAGTCCGAGAAGAGCGATTGGCGTCCAAGGAGTGACAAGAAAATCCAATATGGATCGTGAGACAGACATTGTTCAACAGAGCAAATGTATATTTTAAAGGCTGTCATCAAATATGTGTGCATAAGAACCCCACGGGGAGAACCTGGGGTCGTTCATATAGTAAAGTTATAAGGAAACTTTTTCATCTAAGAGTTCGGGTCACGAACCGGAGCTTGCGGATTTCCAACCTTAGCGCATAACCCCGCACAACCCCGCGCTCCATCGAAAAAGCAGACTAAACCCGATCAGACCAAACTAAACCAATCGATGTGCTACCTCAACTCCCTTACTTCGTTGCCGGCGCTATGTGGGCGTATTATTTCGGTTCCGTACACTTTAGTCTCCGGAATCCTGAGGTCGGATATATTCCACGGCAATGGTTCACGTCCATGGTGCCGCTACATCATACCGATGGTACTGGTGACGCCATAAACGCTATGTGTGTCACATGAATGGCTGGGGATTCTGAAGCTTGTCGAGATGGGCTTTGGAATCTCTCCCAAACTGGCCTTGTATGTACAAAGGAATGTGCTATATGCGGCTTAACTCACCAACGGCCCAAAACCAAGCGATGGGCTAATCGACCGTAGAGCGGCAAGGCATAATGAGATGTTTCAAATGGCAGACACATTGTTCGTTGCCAAATCTATTTCCAGCGTGTCAAACTGGTGGTATCTATGCGCCAAATAAATGCTAAACTCCAAAATGTCAACAGCGGTAGCCCTATTTTACACCGTCCTTTCGCCAATTTGCACCTTCACTATACTATCTCCTGGCCTTTTTCTTGTCCGGCTCTTCCTCATCATCACTCAAGTCAGCATACATAGTTTTTGGCTGCGTTTGCTTCCATGCGTTCGTAAATAACGGATCCTTCTCAGCCAGTTCTGCATATTTCAGTAATGCCTCTCTCGGATCCTCATCTCTCATACTACTCAGCGGAATAGTGGAATTGATATGGGCTTCGTCTGGCTGACTCTTCATAAACGGCGTGACGGCAGGTTTCATTGGTCGTCGGGGGTCTCTGCTCTTCCCACTCGCTGTCAACCCAACGGTGGGATGGCGCGCGGCGAACGAGGTGGCTGATGGTCCGCTCTGCAGGATTCCGCTGGGGCTGATGATAGTATCGCCTGAAATTCCAGCGGATTGATCTGTGGTAAAGTTGGGGTCATCATCAACGTGGCGCTTTTTGGGGGCTCTTGACATGACGTCCTTTGCACCGCGGAAGGATGTATTGGGGTTGTACAGGACATGTACTTCGGCATTGGCTGAGGAGGTAACGATCTGGTTTAACTTCTCGTGCCATAAAGCGGAGATGAGACAGGAGCCGGGAGTGACAGGTGTGACAAGCTCAGGTTTGAGATTTCCGGAATTCAGGATGTGGAGGTGGCCGGAGCTGGAGCCAGTGATGATGTTGGCGCCAGTGGGCGAGTATTTGATGGTGGATAGAGAATATACATCCGATGTTGACGGGTGAGCGACCTCTAACACTGGCGTCTTGAACTTCCTAGTGTCCCATAGCTTGATCAAGTTATCACCGCCTCGAGTGACAATCATACGGCCGTCTGGGCTAATATCCACGCCTCCCGTTCTCGTACCAGGCGTATGGGCGCCACGAACCTCCCCAGCTGGCCGCGCATGAGGTCCATTGCCACTCCACATCACCAGACTTCCATCCAGAGCTGTTGCTACCAGGATATTGTTCCCGCCTTGCTTGGGACACCCCCACACGACTCCCGTCATTTTTGTCCTTCCTCCAGACCCAGCTGTTCGATCTTTGTGAACCAAAACCTCTTTATGAGCCCTCTTATGATTTATATCCCATATGCGAATCGTGCTATCCGTCCCTGCCGTGGCGATAATATTGGGATCTGTCGGACTCCAGGTACCGGTAGTGATCGATGAGACATGCCCTTTCGTGTTGTTCATATCCCTTATGTACATGTCCCCCTTCACGAACTCTGCCAATACCTCTCCATCTCTACTCAAGATTTTCGCTTGAGGATGCTCTGATATGCACAAGAATTGGCTACCAGAGTGAGGGCTGAACTCAATATGGTTGATGGGGTGTGATTCTGTGTTATCCGACGGCTTCCCAGCACTGGGATCCACGCTTTTGAATGCCCGAAGGGTTGTAGGAGTCATTGCCGCAAAATCGTGAAGTTTTACTGTGCAGTCGGTAGACCCGCTGACGAAACGAGAGCCAGACGGATCAAGGGAAATAGTAGTGACGGCGCGGTCGTGAGTTTTGAGCACCAGCTCGTGGGAGACTGGGAACTCGTCGTCCTCGTCCTCATCATCTTCGGACTCCGAGTCATCGTCCGAGCTATCCTGTTTCACAGCTGGCTCTTGCTTCTTATACTTGCTGTCTTGGATTTGACCCGTCGGTCTGGTTGGTTCGACATTTCTTTTTGTCCTATCGATTTGCGCGGCAACGTCTGCTTCCTTAGTTTTCTTTCCAAATGAAGTTGGAAGAAAGGCTCGCATAGGGTCGTCAGCCGCCAAGTTAGGACCCTCAATCTCATATTCATCGCTGTCACTCATCTTGTAAATTTTAAAAAAGGCGTGGCGGGATTATGTCGCGACGCGGGTTGATGGGGCAATATAATTCCACACGGCGATTAGCGCAGCGATGACGACGAGGGAGGGAGGGAGGGACGGAACAACGGGCGGTGCAA